>VYXF01006041.1:7247-75084 GCA_013397295.1 Polioptila caerulea | reverse complement strand
CTCCCTGTGCGCGGCGCCGCCTTGGAGGCGCGGGTGTTCTTCCTGTCCGCCAGGGGGCGCGCGCGGGCGGCGGCGGCGCTCTGGGCGGCGGCGGGCGGGAGGCGCCGTGAGGCGGCGGGGCCGGGGCCGGGGCCGCACCATGTCGGGGTCGGAGTCGGAGCAGGAGCAGTACTCCTCGGCCGAGGATGACGACTATGTGCCCTCCGGTGAGTGATGGCGGGCGGGAGCCGGCGGTCCCGGCGGTCTCGGCGCTCACTGTCTGTGCTTGCAGGTGCGGAGTACAGCGAGGATGATGAGAGCGAGCTGGTGCGGGAGGAGGAGCCGGCGGACAGCCCGCGGCCGCCCCGCGGCAGGAGGAGCCCCTGCCGCCCCGCCAGCAGGTACGGCCGCTGTAATCCGGCCCGGTGCCGCCGCTGGGACGCTGCGGGGCGGAGGAACGGGAAACGCTGCTCTGCGTTCCGGTTTAGTGGCAGGAGCGGAGAACCTCGGCCCCGACAGACATCGTGCCTGAAAACCCTGCCCAGCAGGAGTTGTTTATATTAACTGTTCTCAGTGCAAAGCACGCACGTACGGGGTTTCTCACGTTGATACAAACGTATACGCACTTAAGTTGAAGTTGGTTTCTGTCTAGCCCAGGTTCTCCTCCCCTCCTGGTTCCTGCGTTATCCCAAAACCACAGGACCTTGGAATGGTTTGGGTGGGAAGAGACCTTAAAGACCACCTTGTTCCACCCTCCTGCCATGGGCAGGACACCTCCCAGTAGGCCAGGTCACTCAAAGCTCCATCCAACCTGGCCTTGAACATTTCCAGGAATGGAGCAGCCACAGCTTTCCTGGCCTACCTGTGCCAGTGTTTAAGCACATTATATACTCACAGAAATGCATGCAAACGGGCCAGTTCACTTCAGGGGCACTGCCTACATCAGTCTGGCTGTATTTTCTGAACAGCAGCATCTTTCACTCCCAAGGTTAAGAGAGAACCTCCCAGATTGGATGTCTTAGTAAAAATAATGAAATATTGTTTTGCTTCACCCAAGCTTTCAGGTCAGCTCTGGAATAGTGTTGCAGCAGCTCCATATAGAGTTTTTCTTCCTTTTTGGCATCTGCTTTCAGGAAGAGGAAGAAAGGCGGTCTCTTGCTAGACCCAGATGAGAAAGAGGAGGAAAAGGCCCAGCAGAATGGAGAGGAGCAGAAAGAGGAGGAAGTGGATAATGTAGAGGAAGTAGAAAGAAGCAGAGAAGAAGAAGAGAAAAGGAAAGAGGATGCTCTTTGGGCCAGTTTCCTCAGTGATGTTGGGCAGAAACCCAAAGCAGCGGCTGCCACACAAGTGACACAAATCAAGAAGGTAATGGGGACCTGGGCCTGCACCCAGGGAGTGTGGGAAGGGCCTGGAGGATTAGAGCATGCAGCCTTGGTTCTGGCTGGTATCAGGTGTTGGATAGAGCTGGGAAGAGCCTGGGGTTGCCCCTGCCTCCTCTGCTTTGTAAGACTTGCATTCCCTGTGAGGATGGGCCAGACTGCGAGGTGCTGGTTTCCTTCCAAATGTGGAGGTGGTGCTGCTTTTGGAGCTGTTTGTCAGCATCTTGGAGTGTCCTGTGCTGCCCTGTTGGCTTCCATTCCTGGTCCTGGATTCCTCTTTTGACACAGGAATGATTAGCTTTGATCTGAGTTGTGCTTGTGGGCACAGCTCTTCCTGAGGCCTGTGCCTTTCCTGATGCTTAAAAGAAAAGAAAAAAAGAAAAAAAAAAGCAGGCTGTGTGTGTGAATGGGGAAACAAGAGGGGTCTATGCTGGCATCTCTGTGCCTCCATCCTCATGGAGGGCCTCTGGAAGGTGCTGCATGTTGTGTGTTTGTAGCAAGATTGAATGCTGGCATCTCTGTGCCTCCATCCTCATGGAGGGCCTCTGGAAGGTGCTGCATGTTGTGTGTTTGTAGCAAGATTGAATCTGTCTTTTTTGTGTCCTTTGTAAGCCCCATTAAGGTGCTCTCCGTGTGCAGAGGTTTTCCTGGAGAGAGAATTCTCTGTGTGGTAGCTATTTAAAAGGATTTGGTTCTCAGTAAAATCAAGTGCATGTGTTTCCCTGTCAAAACCTTTCATACTTTAAGTGGTAGAAGGGAAGAACGTACCACAGCTGAGCCTCTGTTGCTAGGGTTATCAGTTTGGGGTTTTTTAAATGGTCAGCCAAAATAAATGTTCAGTACCAGAAGACTGGAGTCTGCCTGGTGAGTACAGTTCTGACTGTGTGAAGCTTCTTTCTGTGACTGTTGGAAGGTTGCAGAGCAAGTATAGTTTTGTAGTATTTGATTGCAACTTTTGGAAGGAGAGTCCTTTCATCTTAGCCCTCCTGCTTCTCCTTATTACTGACTGAGCAGCTGGGTGGTTACTTGTAGAGTCAGAGGGAAGAAGAGAAGTGAACATTTTCTTCTGAGCAGTTCTACTTTTATGGGCAGGTTGCTAAAATGTGAGATGTCTTTGAAAGTTCCTCCATAGCCTGGAATAATTCATGGAGACATGCAGTTCCTCTGTTCTCTTTGTGAACTGCTTGGGCTTGCATTGCCTGCTTGAAGATCTCTGTGGTGTGTGGTTGATTTAGAGCAAGAATTTGGTAACTTACAGTGTCTGAGGTTTTTTATGTGTCTTTTTTGGAGCTGTAGCTGTGACTGAGTAAATTAAGAGGCATTGTTGACAAATTGCTTAATAAAGATTTTTCCTTCTCAAATAAAAGAGATGTTATTGACAAGTAGGGAGATCAGCATTGCTTTTTCTGCTGATGAGTTTTCTGCTTCTCTATTCTTGAGTAAAAATAAACATACTTTAGTGGAATTCACCTTGGCAGCTTTCCTGCTTGGTGGTGCTTAGTTTGAGAGAACCCACTCTGCAGGCTTTTGCTTGCTTTCTGAACCACTACAATGTATTCTTGTTCCTTCCTACATTTATTACAATTTCACTTCTTGTTTTGGTTTGTTTTGATCCTAGAGCTTCAGTAACAGCCTGGAACCAAAAATGGGGAATTTCATTCTGGTGGAATTAAATTTATTTATTTATTTCCTTTATCTTGTCTGTGGGTGACTTGCCTTGACCACCAGTCTGAATTGCAGTGCTGCCTAAGGTCTGTGTTGGGCCCTTGGCCCTTTGGAATAATAATTTGGCTGGGCTCCACAAATGCATTATTTTGCTTTCTCCTTCATGTATTTTGTAGGCTGAAGAAGAGAACAGTGGGAATAAGCCTCAGGAGAAGCCAAAAGATTCAGGAAAAGTGACAATCACCAAAACGTTTGATTTTGCTGGTGAGGAAATCAAGTAAGTTGGCAGATGTGATATGTCCATTGTGGGCCCAGTGCAGACTGAGTGCTGGGGGCAGGCTGGAGCTGGGCTCTGAGGCACAGTGGGTCTTCTCTTTCCTTTACACTGTTTTTTTTCTTTTATTGTGAGTACATACAGATCTCAGGGAAAATGAGGCCAAGATTTTCCTGCATGAGAGCTGCAGAGCATCCTTATATGCAGACCTCAGTCTTTACTTCAAAATGTTCATAAATGTAATTCAAATTCACTTAGGCTTCCCCATCTGGCCAGTGTTTATAATGGCTGGCAGAGCTCCCTGGTGGCACTGTCACTGGGAAGGTTGAGATGAGGAAGGGAAGCACATCTGGTTCCACAGGGGTGAGGGTAACACGTTTTATTCCTTCAGCCTAGTCCAGGTTCTGTGCTGCAGGCAGGATATTGGCTGGCACTTTCCCTGGTCATGTTCACAATCCACGACAAAGATTTTCAGGCAGTAAGAGATGTTCTTCTGAGCAGACTAACAGCTGAGTGCTTTTGCCTCTGAAACAGCTGCAGCAATGGGGATGGGCTGGGTAAAATCATGCTTTAGGCTGAGTTTGCCTTAAAAGAGGCCTCTCAGGCTGTGCTGCAGGAAGGGACAGGTGTTTTATAAATGTGTAAGACCAGAACTGAGGGGCCTGGGTGAACCCACCTGTGATCTGACTGCCCTGTGAACTGCTGGTTCTTATCATGGGGGATTTTATTTATATGAGGCAGTAAACCTGTTTTTGTCAGACTAAATTAGCTTGTTTCATGTGACAGCAGAGGGCAGCAGTTTCCAGCAGTAACACTCGCCCTGCCTAAATCTGGAGGAGGAGGTNATATGAAGCAGTAAACCTGTTTTTGTCAGACTAAATTGGCTTGTTTCTTGTGACAGCAGAGGGCAGCAGTTTCCAGCAGTAACGCTCGCCCTGCCTAAATCTGGAGGAGGAGGTAGAGCTGGGACTTCTGCTGCTCTTGCTTTTCATCTCAGCACTGCTGCCTGAGCTGTTTGAGAAATCTGAGAGCTGTGAGCCATAGTAGGGACTCTGCTACTTCCCTGGGCAGGCCAGACCATAGGAATACCCCTCATTCACTGATGAGCTTCATTCACTTTGTTCATTGTCCTTTGACACATTGATTGCCTTATGTGAACAGGAGTTGTTCAGGGCTTCTAAGATACTGGTTTTATGCTTTTGACACCAGTATCTTATCTGTAGTTTCTTAAGAACTATAACTAAGAAAAATATTTTTTCCTGCACCAGTTGCTTTTATAGTGCCCTTTGTACTGCCCAGTGCTTACTGTTTCCCTTGGGAAACTGCAGAGGAATCACTAGAAATTTCTCCCAATTTTTGATGAAATAGGCAGTATCTGGAGCCTGGGTGCAGACATTGAGACTGTAATTCTGCAAACATCAAGGCTAATTCATGTTTTGTTTACAGCAGTTACTGTATCAGTTGGTTACAGAACCAGCAGCAGCAGGTTTGCACTGACGTCTGGAGCACTGTTTTCTGCTGGTACCAGAGTTGCAACGAAGTTATGTTCTTGAGCTCTTTGATAACAAAAAAATCCTTCAGTATTTTTTGCCCCCTTGATTTTTGTGATATGCAAAGCTGATTCTTTTATGTTTGCTACATCTTGCATCTTGAAATGGGTTACAGTGTTAGCTGTGAGTAGGGTACAAGGTGTACTTGCTACTCACAGCTGCTGGTACTTTCCCCTAATGGCAGTAGGTGAGGCCCAGAGGGCTGCTCTTTCTTCAGAATAGCAGGAGGTTGTCTTTGCACCACCCCAACGTCTGCAAATGCTCTGAATACCAAACACTGAGTTCCTTGCCTGGGGAAGCAGCTGGCAAATCGTTGCTTATAAAAGGCCACCACATGATAGTTGTGTGTGTGTGCATTTCTGGACTGAAGGAACTGAAATGAGAGCTGTCTCTGTTGCTTGCCTTTCTAAATGGTTTGAGGCTACTGTTGAGTATTGCTCTTTTGAAAGCTTGAGAAGAATTTAGATCAGTATTTAAGCTGTGAAAGATTCAGGGCACAAATTTTCACAGTCTGCTCACTGAAGCTCTTAACAGAAGATTATTTAGCCCTGATCTCGTGTTGCAGAACAATTTATTTTCTCCTGTAAGAAGATAGTATGATTTTTCTGGCCTGATTGGAGTAGCAGAAGTGGCTTGAAAACAATCTCCAGCTACAGGGCTATACTGGAATAGTAAAGGGGCTTTGTGTTGTCAACTCCCCTGTAGGTTTTTGCTGCATTTAATGTCATTAATGAATTTCCTGGAATGTCTTGATGAGTCCATGCTTGTATCAGTTGCTAGTGCTGAACTTTAGCTTCAGAGTGTTAAGATTTAACAATTACCAAATAAAGATTTTAATTTAGTGGCTTTTAATTTTAGAAAATATATTCTATAGTTTTGCTTTGTAAAAGTAAAGCTGTTGACTCCTGGAACTAGAAACAAACTGATTGCAGTGCTTTCCAGTTGGGACTTTTTTGTCTGCTTTTCCTGCCTCCCTCATGTTAAATAGATTAGGAGCAGCAGGTGACTGTCACCCAAATGGCTGTAATTGTGGGCAGCAAGAGCAATTTGCAAAGGCAGTTCAGCATCTAAATGGAAGTTCAAGCTATTTCTCTCTGGCAGAAGAGATTGAAGCTCCTTTGAAGCCTCTGGTTTATGAACTTGCCTCACAATGCAGGACGTGTGTTTGCATTAATAGGGAATTGCTTCCCTAGTGCCAGGGTTTAACTGTTGCTATTTGTAATTGCTTGTTTTCTCTTTGGCTCTGCAAAAGGATTTGGTCCTTGGCTTTCTTTAAATCTCTGTTGTGCTCAGTGCATCAAAATGGTTCTTCTGTGCTTTTTCCATGAATGTGAACTTTGTGTCCAGCTGGGGCTGCAGCAGAGTGGAGCTCACATACATGGAGCTGGTCCTGCCCCATGGTGTCAGTGTGACAGCGTGTGAGGGAAGAGCAGAGTCAGGTTATTGATTGCTGTCAAGAATAGAGTTTACTTTGAAACATCTTCTGTACTTTAATTTGGCTTGTGGAAGGCAAAACTAAGTTTAGAGGAGTAATGGCTTGAGTGGTAATTCAGGAATGGGAGGCCTGTGTTCAGCACCCTGCTTCATTCATATGCTGCAGATTCCAAGTGAAGGACTCCAGACTAGAAGCTTTGTATTTCTTGCACATGGTTTGTTCATGTTTTTGTTTGTTCTGGTTTAAAGCCAGAGCTTTACACAGGTAATTCTTATGGTGGGAGTGCTTTCCTGGTACTGCAGAGTTGCTGTGCTGCACTGATGGTGCTGTACTGTGCTGGCAGAGCTGTGGCTTGTGCTGCTTCAGTGACTCGGCTGCTTCCCCGTGTGCATGAACCAAGCAGCCAAAGCAGAGCTATGGCAGGGCTCCACTCTCCATCTGTCCATGGGGAGAGCCCTGCTCTTCTCCTGAAGTCTGGCAAGGTGTTCCTGTCACAGCTCCTTTTACTTTCTCACAAGGATAGGTGGGGTCCACACTGAGCTGCTGCATTGCATGGGCCACATCGAAGCAGGAAGGGCCAGTGCCAAACAAGCAGCGTCACACTGAGGGTGTGACTTGCTGCTGGATATAAGGAATACTTAAAGTTTACATAGTTCTGTAGAAAGAGGTGGGCAAACTCATGTCAAAACAGTGTGTTGAGCTGTTCTACATAGACATGAACTCCCATCTCTGGATAAGGGCTCACTGTCATTGACTTGTGTAGGAGACCACATTTTTGACTTAGAATGGCCCCTGGGTTGCTGCTGTAGGACTGCTTTTACTTGTGTGACCACTGTGCTCTGAGGAAACAAGCTGTGCTGGTGCATGTGCTGAGCACAGTTGAGTGGCAGCTTGGATTCTGGGATAAAGAACATGATGGTTCACAGTGCAGCTATTACATCTTAAAAGTGCTAAAGAAGTACCAGTATCAGAAGATATCTGATTTATAACCAAATAGTTACAAGCTTAAACTATTGTAGTAATTACTGAGGTTTATACTGGCTAATTTTGATACTTCATCTGCTACTGTTGAAGTATGGGTTGAAAAAGAACCTGATTTTCATCTGTTACTGTTTGTAAGTTGTTATCATCTAGGATGTGTCTGGACAAAACCTCATTGCTCATTCTGTGTTGCTGCTTCACAGGCTTTCAGCCTACGTCAAGAATTCACGAAAGATTATTCAGAGGAGATTGTTTTCAACATGAAATTTAAGGGCCTTAAGCTGGACCTTAAGTTGAGGGGTTTAGTGGTGAAGTTGATGATTTTTTGAGCAGAAGAAGCAAAGGTGAAGGGAGGTGGCTGAGAGCAGGTTCTTGCCAGGAGGCTTGACTATGCTAATGAAAGCCTTTTCTTGGCCAGGACCCCAAGTCTCTGTACAAGAATGCCATTGACAACAGGAACTATGCTGGCAGAGCTACAGACCATGGATGGAGTTTCTTTTTCTGGTGTCCTGTGAAGTCATTGAGCTTTAACTTAGGCCTGATTGGGTGAGATGGTGAAGCCTGAGCCCAGTCTGAGGTGTTGTCCAGGCTGCTGAGTTCTTCATCTTGGTGAGCTCCTCAGTAGAGTTGTGCAGAGCTGGTGAAGGACTGATTTATGCCTTTGCAGCAAGAAGTGCTGACCTCAGAGTGGAGGTGAGGTTATAATTCAGTTCTCTGCATCTGTACAGTACTGCTGCTTTGGTGTCTCTTTATGCTGCCTCTCCTCTCCTTACTGAAATATTGATTTTCTGTTATTAATTTCAGCTCACTTGTATGCTTGTTGGATGGACAGCTATGTCCTAGAGTGCTCACAGTTTTAACTCTGGATCTGCTGTCCTCTTCCAGAGCTTCAACCACCTGATCCCAGACTGTTTTTAGGAAGTAGCAGGTGGAAAGGGCTGCAGGAGAAACAGATGACACCAGAGAAAAGCCTGAGCTTCCCACAGTCCTTGCTCAGGCTCTGATTCCTTATCAGTGGCTGTGATGTCCTCTCTGCTCCTTACATGACTTCTAAGACCAACTAAATGTGACAAAGTTGGCAAACAAAACGTGTGTCAGCCAAGGAGTTTGGGAGACTGTGACCTGTTTTGTTGCTTGGCTTTGAAGACAGTTAAGGTAGCTGTCCAAGCAATAGCAGCTGCTTCTGCTTTCTCTTGGAAAGCAAGAAGAGTGGAAGGAAAATCTTGGTGATGATGATGATGTATTTCAAGGGGTATGGGTAAAAAAAGCAGGGAATTGACTCCTACAAGTCTCAAGATTTAGAGCTGGCACAGAGAGTGATTTTTAAAATGTGTAATTGTCCATCTGTGGTCTCAGCATGGCACAGTCAGATCTGTCAGGCTAACGAGCAGTGAGAGCGTGTGACACCATTAACCCTCTCCTCACCTTGTGATGCTTTTCAGGGATCTCAGTGGATGAATCAATGCAAGAGGTTGGCAGCAAGCTCACACTTCTTGCTGGGTGTGAATCTTGGTAATTTTTTTTGTGCTCATGGGGTTTTGAGCAATGCTGAGTGAAGCACAGTCACTTTTAAAATCGGGAGGAAGATCAGGTGTTTGGGTGGGCATCTCTTGATGTTGTAGGTGGTGTGGTGTTTATCAGATCAAGGTTGATGTGCTTGATGTCTTCCATATGTGCTTTTTGGAAAAAGCTTTTGCTGTATTGCTTATACCTGTGAGTGAAAAGGCAAGTGAGCATTACCAGAATGTGTATTTTGAAACCTGATATTTGGAAAGCTCTGCCTTTTTTCCAGGTGGATAGCAAGTGCTACACAGCTTCTGCCAGAGGAGGTGGTTTGGTGTTGTCAGGCTAGATATGGAAGACAATGAGCTGAACTAATAGGAGCAGAGGGGGAAACCCCTCATATTTTGATGTGCTTTTTGAATGGCTTTGATTGCAGTAGCAAGGGATTGTTAGAAAAAGTAAGACAAATGAATTTCAGTGGCCCTTTGAAAAGCCACTCCTTGAGGACTTCTGTTTTGTGTTGCTGACTGGTGGTGCCAGATGTCAGTAGGGTTTTATCCTCAGTCCTCCTTGGCTAAGGTTCTAGAGAAGCCACTTTCTGGTGACATACTACTTTCTGAAGGAGGCTTGCATGGTGCAAAAACCTTGGTTTTTAAGATTTTCCTAGAAGTTTTATCTGAACATTATAAGCACAAGGATGATGCTGTGAGTCCATAAGACAAATCAAACTGTTCCTAATTACATGGAATATGAATGTGACCACTGTTTAGAGGTGGCAGACTAAAAAGTGGGTGGTTGCTTTTCTGCCACCAAGCACCAAAATGCTGATCTTGGCATAATGGAGTGCAGGCAGCAGCCTGTTTCTGCCCTTATGCTGTTGTTTTTCTTGGAGGTCAAAGCATGCCTCAGCTATCCACAGTTTATATTGGCTTTTTCCAATTTAAAAAACAACTATTGATTTTTTTTTTTGGAAGCCAATAAGTGAAAATACACTACCTTTCAAGAATAGCAGGGTCTCAGGGGCCTGTTTTGATAACCTTTCCTCTGTGTGCATCCATTCCCTGATGTTTCAGAGTTTCCCTGGGGAATGCTAGCACTGTACCATGCAGATTGGCAGGACGGTGGCCCAGGGATGAGGTCAGTCAGAGTGAGCAGGAGCTGTGCTGTGTGCTGGTTCCCCTGTGAGCCGTGTGCCTTTCTCAGGCAGCTGCAGAAATTGTAACTTCATAAACATCAAACCTAGCCAGGACTCTAAGCCAGAGCACTTGTTTCTAAAATAAATCACGTTATGGTTTGCTTAATGTGCTTGGAAAAGGGGAATGGGCTAATGAACAGCGTCTGCTCAGGGTTTTTTCATTAGTGGATGTGCAGATGAGGCTTCTGCTCACAGGGGTTATGACTTACAGAGTGTTACATAATAGCCCTACACTCACCAGCATGCTGACCCTCGTTGTCTTCCTTTATCTCAATATGCTTTTGAAACTCCCAGAGTGAGCAGATGCCCACCTGAAAGTCATCTTTGGCTTCTGATGTGGCTTGCTGCTTTCAGGGACATAATTTATGTGTGCTGGTTTCATTTGTGTGGTTTTACTGGTAATCAGTGTGATGAAAAAGAAGGCTCAGCTGGGATCTCCAGAGGTAGGAGGAGTCTCAAAGCATCTCCAAAATGATGAATTGACCTCCAGATTAACTTGGGCATTTCTAAGTCTTTCAAACCTGGGATGTCTGTGTGCTGCATTGGCTTTGGGAACTGGATGACAAACTGCACTGTATCATCTTCAGGTTCTTCCATATGTGTTCTGCCTGTGTTCTGTGTAAGTCAGTGTGGAAATACTTCAATAAAAGTCACACCCTTCCCCAGCAGAAAATACTGTTTCTTTATCTGGCTCTCAGGTAGCTTCCTGGCTTTTAAAAATCTGAAAACAGAAGATGCTTAGTGATCTATTCAGTTCTCACAGGAGCTCTTCTGCTATTAGTAAGGGGATCTTCGGTCATATTCATGCCTTCATCTCAAGGGCCTCAGATCCAGTCCCAGCATTTTGGTGCTTGGCCTGTTTCCCTTATTTCCAAGCTGCTGCTCATTCCTGACAGCTCCCAGCTCAGAAAAGGGCTTTTGATATCTGGTGAGATGCTGGCAGAGCCTGCTTTGCAGGCATTGGGCTTGGGGTTTCCCCTGCTGGAAGCTGCAGCTTGCAAGATGCATTATTTTTTTTCTGTAACTAAGAGATGGTGAAGCAAGAGGATTTCTGTGTTAGCCTGAAGGGGAGGCAGAGCAGCTTGCTGCCATACTATCTCATTAACACGTTACAAACCCAGCCAAGCTTAGTCTGGCCTTTCCCCCATGGGGATGCTTCTGCTTTGTAGTGTGCTGGCTCCTGTTATGATCTGTGTAACCTTTGTGTCTAGTGTTCATAGCTCTAAGTGAATTTGGAACCCATGGCTCTCAATACCTGTGGTACTCCTGTTCTTCAGCAGGAGAGGCATCCATGACACGAGCACTGCACTGCTTTGGGGCAGCTGGAGGGTTGCAGGGATCTGCCTGGCTTTCAGTGTATTTGCAGGTCATGGTAAACAGAGTCAGGGTACTGTCACACTCACACAGGCAGCAGCTCAGATTCACCTGGATTACTCAGCTCAGAGGTGTGTTCCATAATGTGGATTCAATCCTTTTGAGAGGTACAAATTAAAATACAGGGATGCCTCAAAGATTGACATGCATTATAATGCATGGTGGGCTTTTGAGGCAGTGCAATGGAGCTGGCCAAGGGAATACTTATCCAGTGAAGCAAGAAGAGACCTGATACATGGAAGTGCTTAAAACTGGGGTGAATAAAGCTCCAGTCAATGAGATGAAGGCTTGTGCCATTTTTTCTGAAAGGGAGAAAACTAATGTTTTACTTTGAAATTAGAGAAGTGATGGGGACATACTAATTTTAGCTCAGTCTGCTCTACACCAGGTAATTCAACATAAAATACATATATATGTGTGCAGGCAGATGTGGTCTGGAGGTTCACTTGTGTGAGGACTTAATTCCCTCCTGGAAAGTGCTGAACCTGTGCACTCCAGCATTTTCAGGACCTTGCAAGCTGGAGGATCTGCCTCTTGTGCAATGCTTCTGTCTGTGGAAGGCACCTGGGACATTGCAACTCAAGCACAAAAGTCCACCAAAAGAAACTCAGAAAAATTATTCCTTGGCTCAAAAGGGATTAATTTTTTTAACAAACCCCTGTAGATGAGTATTACCTTCTCCTTAAGCGATCATTCCAGAAGGCTGGAGGACTATTTATTGAGATTAAACACAGATGGGGAATATTGAAAAAGGGTAATTAGCCTCATTTTTGTCCTCCTTGGTCTGTGATTCCCCAGAGCTAACAACATTAAGATAGTGTGGAAAGTTTTATAACTGTGTCAGGTCTAAACTGGGGCAGGTTTCCCAAGTGAGGAGTGTGTCCTGAGTAGGAGTGGTAGAGAGCTGGCATTTTCCACAGCTGCCACTCTTGTTCTCCCATTCTCAGCAGGAAGGTCGGGGAGAGGGTAGCTTTGTGCTGCTGTGAGTAAAGATTTTAACTGTCTTCCCTGTTCCAAGTCCCCTTATACCCAAATACCAGCATGTACTTTCTCAGCCTGATGTGCACCAGGTGTTTTGGTTAGGAGAATGAGCCACCTGGGGGTAAATTGGAGGGATTTGGCACTTGGGATGCATAAGGTTGCTAACACACAGCAGACTACAGATAATTAGCCTGCAAGCCTTCTTGGTATGCCTGTTTGTCTTTCCCAGCTTGCCCTTATCCTGCCTCTGTTTCCCCTCTGCAAGGATGAAGCTCTGCTGGCGCACTTCTCCAAGGGCTTGCAGGGCACCTTTCTGCTCACTGCTGAGCTGGGCACTTTGCTGACACACTGCAGCCTTGGCATCCCTTATGCCAGTTCTGTTTCTGGTCAGCAGGGCTGGATTCAGCTGTGCTGGATTGGAGGCATCTGAACCCCACACTGGGGCAAGTCCTGGGCTGTGGGTGTTGTGTTGTGCCACGGTGTGATGGATTGGGACTCTCCTCCCTGGTAGCTCTACACCTGGGTGCAGCAGACAAGCTGGTGTATTAGACTCACTCTACCACTGAACTAAAGCATGAAAATTTGGGTTTAATCCTCTTCTGCAGATTAGCTGGAGCTGTCAACATAATGGTCATTCCAGCATGTATTCTTCCTTCTTTGTAGCAGTTTATGTGGCTAAGGGCACTGCTGGGAGCAGATCAACCACTTGCTCTTAAAATAATCTGCTACATTTCAGTACTGTGAGTGCTCTGTGGAACCCCTTCAGGGCAGCCTTGACAACAGGTGTTGTCTTCCTATGGTTTGTGCCCAGCCCACATAACCTGGGGCCTTTTCCAAGCACTTAGGTTGCAGCATTTCAGTTGGTAACTGTAAATGGAAGGGTGGTAAGTTCTTCAGTGGAAGTTGGAACTAACATATCCACCACTGAGCACTAAACCAGCAGGCTGGGTGGGTATGGCTGTGCCTAAATGTTTGGCTACCACTTGGAGCTTGGTTCAGAGGTGAAGGGTCTTAAGAAGGACATCTGTAAGTATTCCAGGCACTTGGTGATCCAGTTTCTGGCATGTTTTCCTTATAATAACTTCTAAACGTGGAAGACATTTCTATTTCACAGTTGCACAACACCTTGTACAGTAGCATCATGTGTGCTACCAGGCTCTAGCATGGTCCAAAAAATTAATAACTGTTCTGTGTTTTGGAAGTCTTATGTGATTTAATAACATAGCAGTGTAATGAAACCTCTGTGGCAAAGTGATGAGAGTGAGTGGTTTTGTGTGAGTTACAGGGGCTGCAAGTGGGTGAGACACTAGCTACTTGTTTTATTGCTGACAATATACTTATTTTTATGTTTATTCCTGGATTACAATGTGTGAATAGCATCCCAGTAAACAGTCAGGCAAATAGTTATTTATCAAGTATTTAAAAATGAAAGGTCTTGTAATTTTCCTTAGTAATGACTGTGATTTCTTCCAGCTGGATTAATGGCTCTCATTTCTCCCCATGAAGAACAAGAATTGTTTTGGTTTCTACATGGAGAGAGTTATTGTCTCCCATAATAATGCAGACCAGAGGATTTCTTTTTTCTTTCTGGCCTGGGATCTGGGAAAGGTTCAAATGTACATAACCTGAATTAATACCTTGTGAAGGTCTTTATACTCTACTGTCATTCCTGTTGGAGTGGTGCAGGAGTTGCTGCTGGCATCAGCCCAGCAGCAGCCTGCCTCAGAGCAGCTTTTGTTTCAGTTTATGAGGCAGGAGGTGGGTCTTGTGATGAAATTGCCTTGAAAGGTCACTTTTAATTACATTTCTGTCGCATTCCTCTGTCCCCAGCTGGACAGTCCTGGTGGAACAGGTTGCAAGCAGCTTTGCAGCTGAATTTCTGCAGCAGACAACTCCAAAAATATATGTTACAGCAGCTGCTGGCAGGCCAAGGGGAGCAAAGAAAATGGAACTAAGTGTTGTATTTTGTGCTCAGCTGTTGTTATTGGTACCTCGAGGTGGAGGAGGGCGTGAGAATCGAAGCATTAGAAAACCCTTGGTAGCAACCTGTGTTGTACCCTGGATAGCTGAAGTGTCTGTCACTGGAGGCTGTGCCAGACTCTCCCTGTGCATCGTGAGCTTTCTGCTTTCTCACCCTTTCTGGGAGTGAGCATCGTCCCGTTCCGAGAGCTGTGGCTTGTAATGCTGGTCCAACCAAGAGTGTGCTGTCACAGTGCAAATCTCTAGAGCTATTTTTCATTTTAGCCTTGTGCCTTTCTTTTCCTCAGCTGGTAGGGGAGACATAGGTTAGTTCTGTCTGTGGGCTGGAGAAGGCTGAAGATGCACAGGAGGTTGAGGCCAAGGGCCCAGTGCTGAGATCCCAGCTGGGCCACTGGCTTTGAAGACTTGCTGGCTGTTCTGTGTGTCCAAATCCTGTAAGCTACTTAATTGCAAGATTCTGTAGGTTTGTGGGAGCTGAGCTGGGCTGTCATCTCTTAGCAGAGCCAGTGGAAGGGCATGCTTCAGTGACCTCTGCCTCTTTTCCCAACCCCTGCCTCCTCTTGGTCCTACACTCTTCAAGGCCCAGGAACGTGCAGGGTTCAACAGCTGGGATCCAACCCAGGAGCAGATCCCATGGTTGTATTGAGATCAGTCTAGGGCTTTTTTTTCCCAGGGCACGTGGTTACTGTGCTACCTCTCTTGGATTTCTGCAGGCTTGAGGTTGCCTGATGTTCTTTCTGTGACTCACATGGTCCCTGCACGGTGGGGGTGACAAGGGGAGAGAGACCCTGCCAGGAGCCAGCACTGCAGAGTGCACAAGAGAGGGTGCTGCTTCTCAGCTTGGCAGGGGCCAGAGCTGGCTGATAGATGCTGCATTTGAAAATAGACTGTGTGATTGCATTGATCTGAACTCAGCCTCTTGGTTGGGGGGAATTCTGTCTTGTTGCTGCATGAAGACACCAAGTTTATCCTTTCAAATGAAATCCATGGTTATGGGGTAACCTTTGGTGTATGACTGCTACATGATGTGACTGCTGTTGCCAAGGGCTGTGACTGAATGGTGTGTTTGGGGTGTTCTAAATTGTGATGATGCTGTAGCAAGGGTGTTTTATCTTCCTGAACTGCTTTTCTCCTCTTCCTACTCCTTCCCTTACCAGTCTGATCAGCAAACACTTCTAAATATTCATAGTGTGGGATTTGTCTCTATCCACATGACTGCCATGGTTTGAAAGGCATGTGACAATGCAGGGGGGAAATAGGGTTAATCTCCTCCTGCACTGGCAGAACAAGGCTGAGCAGTTGTACAGCACAGGCATTTTTTCTTCTGCCTTTTCCACTGCATTTGCAGTCTGTGGAGAAGGAGGAAGGAAGTTTCAGATGCTAATTCTCTGTCAGGATGGAGACATGGATGCACTGGTTGTGTGCGAGTGAGATTTCAGGACATCTGTGCCTCCAGGGTTAACAGATAACTCTGTGTCACCTTCCTTGATGCCAGCCCAGCAGAAACCTATCTGGGGCTGCATCTCCTGGGATTTCTCCATGACTATTAGCCAGTTCTTTCATGGATATTGTGGGGTCAGGTTGGTGGGTGGGAAGTAAGCAGTGATTAGCCTGACTTGTAGCCAGGGGAGATCCCGTGGCCAGCCAGACTTTCAGCCTCTCATCAGCATATGGTCTAGACCAGGGATGAGCCTGCACATCCTTGCTGGGGCAGATGCAGCCAGAGGCCCAGGCTGCAGGAGGGTGAGAGGGAGGATTGTTTCTTCTGTGCTGACTGAGCTGTGGGTCAGGCTGCTTCACGGTCCCAGCTGCAGGGCCCTGGAGAGGCTCACAGGCTTGTGCTCCATGGGAACAAAATTGTTAGCTTGGCAAATCAGGGCAACCTCATTAAGAGCTACTGAGAGCATGAAAAGCGTGTTGCTGGAGGCAGGTCATGGTAAATGAGGGGGCTAAAGTAGCTGGGGTTTTCTAACAATTAATTATTGAGTGGTTTTCTAGAGATTCTTTCTCATGTTTATAATTCATTCCCTGCTGTAGATGCCATATTGATTTATAATTTTTTGAAGTTCAATATTTTGCAGCCCCAGGGCCTCAAACAAAAATTAACTAGAAAATGAGAGTAAATTTGTACATTCTGCCTTGTCAGAGCTTTCTCTCCTGTTGCCCATTCCCAGAGCCAGTTTCCATGCTCTAGTTTGGGTTGCAGATGTTGCCAAGCCTGTGTGCCGTGGGCTGTGAGACGTGGGTGGCAGAAGAGCTGCCTCACTGACCAATAAATGAGAAAATCAAGAGCCCAATTAAGACACTGGATTTGCCCTCAGTGACCTGAGGAGAGCATTTAGTAGCTGCTAGTGAGATGGGCCTGTTTGAATGAATAAGCATTCCAGTTTGTTGGAAGGAAAAAAAATCCCCTCCTCCCCCAGTTCTAATTAGCTACTCTTTCTCTTTTTTCTGCCATAAATGTAGAGGGTTTGTCACTGGAATGAAATCTTAACAAGATGTGTGTTCTTTAGCTTGCAGCTAATGAAAGTGATCTCAGTGCAGGGGATGTGGAGACTCTTGTGCCTGTTTTCTGTGATTCCTTGATGGATCTTTGATTTTACTGTTGAGTACAGCTCTTCCTTACCCTCTGGTTTTTCTCTTTTCCTCCAACAGGGTGACTAAAGAAGTGGACTCAAACTCAAAAGAAGCTAAATCTTTCCTGAAGCAGCAAGAGAAACTGCAGGCAGCAGCTCCAGCTTCCTTGCCGACAGTCTCAGGGTGAGTATGGGCCCTTAGTGAGAGAGATGGCACTCGAGCCAATAGTGCAGGCTCTGCAGTATCTAATGAGCATTTGTTTTCTGCAGGATTTCAGTGGGAGCAGGACTAGGCCTGGAAGGTGTGATGGTTTGGGCTGGAGGGAAGCGGGGGAAGCAACCTGTGAGTTCCGGTGACTCACTTCATAGGTTCAGGCTCAGATTTTTTAATCCTCTTAAATCATTCATCCTAGTAAGGAAATAGTGGTTTGACTGTCTCAAGCAGCCTGATGAAACTGCAGGTAGCCAAGGAACATGCCTGACATTGCCTGCAGTTCCTTTGACAGGTGCTTCTGAGGGCTATAAAAAGCCATGTCAGGCTGGGCTGTGGCTTCTTAGAGACTTTGGGTGAGCATTTAAATGAGAGATGTGTTTGCCTCTTTGATGTTCTCTAATATAATTTTGATGTGGATTTGTCACTTTTCTGTTCAAGCTCTAACACCTAATTCTGAGATTATCATAATACTTGTCAAAGATACAAGGAGGTCGGGTCCCCTGTGCATCTGATGTGCCAGTCTGGTTCTTGATGAGCTTGGGAGATCACCAGCTTCTTAGGAATAGAGGAGGTGCTTCTGTATTTCAATGATGATTTTTATTTAAGTCAGTTGTTTGCATTTATATTTGAAAGACATAAGCTGCATATGATTTGATCACACAGAAACAATACCCATCAAATAAATACATTGTCCTTCCCATCTGCTTAGAGTAGTTCTCCAGTGTGAGTTAAGGCTGCCTTTCCCTGAGATGCTGTTATTCAGTTGCTGCAGCTGGATTGTCACTTGTTTTTGCAGCTAAGTGTTGCATAGCTGGTACTTAGCTCAGGGTAGTGAAAGCACAGTGTGTGTGTGTGCATGACGCTGGACAGCTGCTGTTCTCTGAGCTGAATGAAGACAAAGATGAGCGTGGTCTTCATGCCCTTCACACTGCACAAGGGTTTGTCCCTGCAGAGCTCATTAATTGTAACCTAAGTGTTGTGTACAGGCTTTTGTGCTGGAAAACTTGCCTTTGGTTGAGCTGGCATTCTTTGTGCAGTTTTGGTGGCCAAATTTTGTTCAAGTGGCTGCTGAAGCCGAGGCAGCTCCACACAGCGCACACTGCTGGTGGTCCCATGTCTTCAAATCAGCCTGCCAGTTCCTCCAGCAATTGCCCTGCTGCTCTGAGTGCAGGCAGGTTTGACAGCCCACTGGGAAAGCTCCACCTTCCAGGGCTTCACCTTCCAGTTCAGAAGAGATCCATGTTTCCTGCTGTGTTACAGGGGAGGAGCTGGGTGGCCAGTGTGCCTGTGCAGCCTGGTCATTACCAGGGGCACGGCTGGATTGCTCAGGAGTAATAGCCACAGCTCAGTTTGAGTTAATGTTGCAGATACCTGAAGAATTCACATCAAATAAGCACAGTCAAACAAACAAAAAACCCAAAAAAAACCCAAAACTCACCCCCCAAAAAAACCCCCCAAAAAACCCAATATAAGAAATAATGAGTTCAAGGACTTCTTTTACTTTCCTTCAGTGTGATTATTTTGGAAGCAGCTTAATTAGGCCATTTTTCAGCTTGCTGATGTGTGATGTCCTCCTGACAGTTGCTTGCCCAGAACATGAGGTGACCTGACTGTGGAGAAGGGTGGGGAAAAATATCCTGGGCTTGTATGTCTTGCCTTTCTTCAGAGCACCAAACCCTGATGCAGCACAGCCCCAAATGCCTTCCCTTTCACGGCAGAGGAGCAGCAGTGGTGTTTGGATCAATGTGTGGAACAGCCCAGCTCTCTTGAGGCTTTAGCAGGAGGTCCTCTGGGGCAATCTGGACAGCATGGGCCCTCTGATCTGAGAGTGCTCCAGGGAGTCTTGGACTAATATTCAAGACTGATCCCTGTGACTGCCAGCAACCGTGTTTGACTTTGGGCTTAGGAAGATGCTTCCAACTGGGAAGCCAGCCAGGGTATTTTCAGGTGAGAAAATTACTAGCAGGCTTGTGGTATTCCTTAAAGCAAGAGGCAAGCCCCATATGTTAAGCAAATTACAAAGGTCAGGTTTTTAACTTGAGCCAAACTATCCAGACCCTGCTGCTCTGGAGCAAAGCCTTGGTGACATGCCAGAGCAGTGCTTGGGGACCGACAGAGCCTGGCATAGCCTGACAGTTCTTTGCACCTTTTGTCTACTTAAAATAGAAGTTTTGGAGAAGGGGGTACATCTTTCCCTCATGCATTATGGGAGAGCCCCAGTCTATTGCCATAAGGCAGTGAAAAACATGAGTTTGGTATCTTAGCTGTGCCTGTGGACACCCACTGTGCTGTGAGCCATTGTCAGCCCCCAGGAGCTTTGCCAGCTATTTAAAAAAAAAAGAAAAGCCTTGCCCTCTGTGCAGGGAGTTTGACCAGTTAAGAATGGCCTCTCCATCTGGCTTTTCTTTCTTCACCTTGCAAGCAGCATGCATTATTTCTGAATGCAGCCAGCCTACCCTGCATTTATTGAATTTCCCTTCTCTAAACAGACATAAGTAATCCAGAAAAGCAACGGTCACAAAACCAAACATCCGGCTCCACGTCTCCCTGTTACAAACCCTTGCAAACTAACTGGTGCAGGGGAGGGGATGTTTGGGGCTGAAAGTGCATTTCCTGAATGTGTTTAACATCCATACCGGATGTGCTATAAAAAGCTAGATTTGTGCTTGTGAGGGACATGGGGGTGGTTGGAGGAGAATAACTTAAACACTTGGCTGTAATTAAAGCCAGGAGTACAAAACAACCCACCCAGTTCTCTCAGCAGGCTTTGCTAGAAAGGTCAGAAGCCCTTGGTTCCCAGGGATGTGATGGTTTCCCAGCCTTCACATTATTCCCTTCATGTCCTCCTGTGACACACAGCTAGCCGGTGTTCTGTCAGCAGTGGGTATTGGTTTGGTGGAGAGGTTTGGGGTTGTGATACTCTGTTCCAGTTGTTTCTCTTGTGCTCTTGTATTCTGTTAGGCTCTTGCTGATGCCATCAGAGGTATCAGATGTAGTGAGGGGACCCACTGATCCCTTCTCAATTGCTGCCCCAATAAATGGGTGGAAGGCTCCCAGCATCTAAAAAAAGCCTTTCGCCCACCCAGTTAAGCCTTCTTGTTTTAGGGGTCATTTCCTATCCTTAACCACTGCTCCAGGACCTTTTGGGGAAAGCAAGAGTAGATCCTGGCTGTAAATGAAATGCATGACCTGTTGGAGGGACTCAAGAGATGTGTTTTGCCCTCTCCCCAGGCCAGGCGGGACCTGTGAGCAGGGTCCATCATCTCTGCATTAGTAATCCCATTTTATAAGCAGCATTTCATATTCAGAGGATGTTAAAGCAAATTAAATCCTCCAAGCAGCTTACTGCAGAGTGACTCTGTGTGTACTTGTGAGACTCGACGGGGGGTTGAGCTGCAGGCTGGGAAAGCCCTGCCCCGGCCCAGCCCTGCAGTGGGAGCAGCTGCGAGCTGCCCGTCCGTGCTTGGCACTTGTCACAGCACAGTGGCATTGCAAGGGAGCAGTGCTGCTGTAGCAGTCCTGAAAATAGAAAAAATGCACTTGGTGGATCATATTTGATATTCTCTTCTACACAGCCTGAACAGGAGCCAGGAAGAAAAAGAGGTTTTTCACTGGCTTTGTTCTTGCTTTTGCTTATTACCGAAACCATTTGTAATTAAACGTGGACTTGCTCACTCAGCCCAGCTGTTGCTTTTCTGTTTGATCCTGCCTGAAATTACAGTGGTGGATGTTTGACCTTCTAGGCCTTTTCATGCCTTGTAGGCTGGTATAAACACGGGGTACAATTTGCCTTTGAAGCAAGCAGGCACCGCTCCCACAGAGTTCAGGAGGTGCTGTGCCTGCCGACCCCCAGGCTGCATTGGGACTGCCAGGGTTTGGACCTCACTACAAGAGCCAGCAGGGTAGAGGCACTGCAGGAAAGCTCTGACCCTGAGAGCACATACTTGCCCTGAACAAAGAAAGCCAGATAAACTCTAGCCTGTTCATGATGGATGCCTTCCTCCCAGAGCCTACAGTAGAGTAGTTCACATGGACTGACTATTAAATGGTGTGAAAAGCTTCGGGCCTTTTCTTTTAGAAATCATTTACTCTGCTACATGCTAATGCTGGAGTAGAGGGACTCTGACAGAAGACATCTGTCCATGGCTTCTCTCCCACCTTCGCTGCGCAGGAGGGGTCAAGGTGACAATCTTTGTGGGAGAATAGGGATGGTGGGAGAACCTTGTGCCTGTTTGCAGCACCCTGACATGTCTCTGTAATTTCTAAGCTGACCTTGCTATCCAGCCTGGCCCCTCCTTGGAGCTACTTTACATCCAAAGCTTTTTCTTGCAAAAGATGCTCTTTCTGCATGAGTTGGATGGATCCCTTTGCTATTATAAGCAACACTAGTTACTTGAGATCTTACTGTATGTGGACAGTGGTGAGACAGGCACAGACTCTCAGTTTTTGAAATCTTCAGCTGATCCAGAGCAAGTGCTGCAGTACTTGCACAGCCCTAGGGAACAATTTCATTTCATAACAATGCTATATGCTTTTATTCCTCAGAAAGCAGGCATTTAGTCTTCAGCTCAGCATCAACTGCCAACAATTATTTAGCTATAACTCTTGAACATTTTTCTTGTACAGGATGAGTAAGAATGTCAGTAAAGCAAGTAATCAAGACCTTCGGGGAAGCTGGACTTTTTTCAGTAGTCACTTAAGCACTTCAATAGTCCTGCTCATCGTAGTGAATTCAAAGCGTCCCGTCTTTCCCCTGCGCTTCCCTTAATGTGCTCCAGAGAGTGCTGTTCTCCCAGACGGAGAGATCCAGCCCCTTCCACCCAGCAAACGGCCGGGTGTAGGAACACATGACATACTTCTCTGTGAGCATTATGAACCACCTAGGGGCAACACTCTGTGCCCTAGAGCTAGTTTCACTTATTTCCTATTCATATGCCTTTGTTGTGAAAGATTTAATGTGGCAATAGCTGTTCCAAGTAAATAATTTCTCTTTGGGTCTTAGATCCCTTGTTTTTGTTAACTTCATTTTAATTATTCATTGTTTGTAACACAATGCTAGTAAAACAGTCTGTTTACTGTTTTACACCTATCCACCCCTTGAGTTGATGTGGTAATGAGGTCAGATGAGTTTTTGGAATATCTTGGTTTTATTTGCTAGAGGAACTGAAATTAATTACTTTATAGGATTGACTGTGTAAAGGTGTTTGTATGTGTCAGATTGGGAAAGACTGTCGTTTGGAAAAACGATCTATTCAATGTTGAAGTGTTTTCATCAGCCATAGTAAATAAGATGCTGATTGCTGCACCCTTGTAAATCATGTGGAAACCCTCATGCTTTGAGCATCTGCCTCCCCTCTTGAAGTCAGTGTCACATGAAATGAGAACCCACAGCACTGAGGGTGCCCATCTCGGTCAGTGCAGTTGGCAGCAGCGAGGGCACCCGCAGGGGTTTCACAGCCCTGCTGAGGAGCCAAGTGAGTGTGACTGCCTGAGCTGTGAGCCATGGCCACACTGCCATTGGATCCTGTGCTGGGGACCTGACTGCTTCCTGCAGACAGGCTTATC
The DNA here is from genome assembly GCA_013397295.1 of Polioptila caerulea. NCBI lineage: Eukaryota > Metazoa > Chordata > Aves > Passeriformes > Certhiidae > Polioptila > Polioptila caerulea. The sequence continues at coordinate 52,433 of VYXF01006041.1, read as the reverse complement.
CAGGGCTGCAGTCACATCTGAGGCTTAGCTATGAGTGGGAGAGCTCTGCCATTTTGGGACTTTGCCCCTTTTCTGAACAGTTCTTTCTCCTGAGCTTATGTTAAACCTATTTTGATAAGAAACAGAGCTCTGAGTGTGGGAAGTTTCATACTCACTTCCCAGACTCAAAGCAAAACGTGCACTAAACATCCTTGTTTAAAACTAGTCTCTCAGGAGCAGTTCTTTCTTGTTCTCAGGCCAAATGAGTCAATGCCTTCTACCCCAGCCTCTGTTTTGCAACAGAAATGAATGAGATTCTTTCACTCTGTGCTGTGCTTTCCTGTGGCCATGCTACCACGTGTTCAGTTGCCTTTCTTTGGACCAATGGCATCTTATTGGAAAGAAGTTTAGCAGTGCCTGTACAGCTCTGTGCCTTACTCCAGTCCTCTGTCTTGATGTGGCTAAGCTGGATCCCTGGGCTGGACTAAGTGGGATCAGCTGTTTCTTTTTCTAGTCTCGTTGGAGGTTCAGCAGAATGGAATCTCAGCTATTTGAGGACTTACTTTTCTAAAGCATCTGTCTTGTAAAATAAAAACAACCCCCTACTAGTCTGAGGCCTTTTATTATTCCCCAATGAAAGTTGTGGGGCAGTTTTCCCTTAGGGCAGCGCAGGTTTATGAGGCTTATTTTCATATGCTTTCATCTCTAGGATCATGAGCATTTCTCTTTCTCCCTCTGTGAAAATGATTGAGGAAATTAACTGCTAATGGGGAATGAAGCCAGCTGTATTTTTATTCCAGACCCCTTGCAAAGTTGCAAAGGGAAGCCCCTGTATCTTCCCATGTTGGATTTGCTCTGGTTGGAGTGAGAGGTGAGAAGGGCAGCCTTGCTTTTTGGATAAATCCTGGGATTGAAGGTGGATGCTAAGAGCTCCTGTTCCCAGCTGTGCCATGCCTTGGGCGTGTGTCTACCAAGATTTGTTTTCACTCCTGTTTTATTTTGCTTTTATAGTGCTTCCTTGCATATTAACTGAGCTGTACTATGTCCCTTGAGTGTCTCCCCCATACCAGATCCTCATGCTTCCCACACTTGTGTTCCTCCCTTTTTCTCATGCCAAGGAGCAAGTTCAGCTGAATCATTCTTCATAAAATATGAACCAAGTAAGGCTGGAGTGGCAGTCAGAGTAGAGCGATGCTCCTTGCTCTCAGGCAGTCCTGTTGCCCCAGGGTTTTCCCATAGTGGTGGCTTCATTCTTGGAAAATCTCATACTAGTGTCCTCATTCATGGAAAATCAGCACACCAGTATTTTCCAGCACAATTTGTTAGCCAAAACTTTGTCCTGCATGCTATGTTGTCAGCCTTGTGCAAGACTGTGTTTAGAAAATAGGCCATGCTCAGGCTGGCTGGACTGATATCAAGATGTGAAGTCAAGCAATTAGAGTTACTCACCAACTAATGTCAACTTTCTCCCTTCCTGCCTGAAAGGAGGTGTTGGTGTGACTGAACTCTTGGAGGATTCTTGGTCTCTCTTCAGAACTGCAACCTCTTCTGCTGGCACTGGTCTCTGCCACTGCTCTTTTGTCTGATTCTAGAAGAAGACCAGGAGAGGCTGAGCAAGTGTCTGCCTGGCCCATGGGGATTTCCTCTGCCATGAGGATGGTTAGGATAGCTGGGATTCTCTTCAGCTGTTGCTGTCCTGGTGTGGGGGTGGCAGAGACCCCATTTTTTTCCACTGCTCTTATTCCTGCGGAAAAACAGAGCCTCAAGTGAACTGGTGTGCGTCTGAGCTGAAAGGGCACCTTAAACAAGCTCCAGTCTGTCTCAAGCTCTCCAGGGTGCTCTAATCCAGTCTGCCAAGCCATGGAGTACTTTGTTTCCCTATCCAAGGAGTTTCAAAGCCTTACTAATGTGTTGGGTTACAGCCCAGTCGTCTTTGCCCCGGAGTTCTTGCTGTTGTGCTTTTCAGAGCACGCGTGGTGCTTGAGGCGGTTGCTGTACAGAGGGACCCTCTGCAGAGGCAGATAACCAGCACTGTGTTGGCAGCAGATGTCCCTGCGGGTGTGCAAGGACATGTGTGACATACTCTTGTACCCGCTGAGGCACGGATGGAGGGAACAGATTTATTTGACACTTCTGTTGGAGACCACTCTTTTTTCTGGGAATCCCAGGGGAAGATGCGTTTTGTGCCATCTCTTCTCATTGTATCTACTACTGATTCTTCCCTGTGAGGGTGATGAGGTCCTGGCACAGGCTGCCCAGAGGAGCTGAGGCTGCCCCATCCCTGGGACTGTTCAAGGCCAGGCTGGATGGAGGTTGGAGCAACCTGGTCTAGTGCAAGGTGTCCCTACCCAAGGCAGAGGGGTGGAATGAGATGATTCTTTTTGAGAGCCTTTCCAACTCAAACCATTCTAGGATTGTATGATCAGCAAATAATAGAGGATATATATGAGTCTGATCTGACCTTGTGCAAAAGCTTTGCTACTCTTTCAAGAGCTCATACTTCAGTGCTGTTAGTAAAAGCCCCCAGGCAGCCAGTGGACAATAGTGACGCCTGTTCATCGCCTGACTGCCGGGCTGGAGAACAATGATGGCATTTCTTGAAGTAACAAGTCCTGGGCATGTGCAGGGTTGGATTGTAACACTTTTTTTTTTTCCCCTTTAAGCTGCAGGCTTGAGAGCAGCAGGTCTGGTTGCAGCACCCATGAATGCATGTACAGAGGAAACTTGCACCTCTTGGAAAATAATGAAAGAAAGTAAATGGCTGTTTTTTTAGATGCTTGCCTGTTTTGCCTTGAGGTTGAGTATGTGCATGCTGTGTGTCACCAGTGTGTGTCTGCTGTTCAGAGGTCGGTTCAGATGCTTGTTTAGCGGCAAGGAGGGGGTTAAAGAGAGCTCTGAAGGCTGGCTGGTTTCTGCTCATGGCTTTCATAATGCAAAGCCTGTGGGAATTCAGCCGGCTTCAGCTTCATCTCCCCCCACCCCCTCCCCTCTGCTAGAGGCAGGATAACCTTCCTGACTCCTCTGGAGATGCATCCCTGCCAGTACAGCTTGCACAGAAAAGCTCTGTGAAAACCCAGCAGAGGTGTAAGCATGTGAAAGATGAGATTTTTTTACTTTCTTGGGACAACACTGAAGGAGTAATTTTTCAGCATGGGGTCATGCTGTTTCCCTACACTGTGACTGGGATGCAGCATGTCTGCCTCTTCATCTGTGACCTGCAGATTTCCCATTGCAGGATGGCTGAGGAAGCAGCTGGTGTATGTGATATCTCTAACTCTCTGGAGACTGGAATGCAGGGATGTCCTTGGCTTTGCCGTAGGTTCTGGATGATGCACAGCAAAGTTGTTTAGGCCAGAAAAATATGAAGGTGGCTCAGCAGTGGTTTGTACAGCACTCTGCACACTGAGCTGCAGCCATCAGGCTGCTGTGATGTGCACCCTACAACAAGGAGTTCCATCTAATGTTTGGTATTAGAGAAGTGCTAAACACACAGCACAACCCAGGGCCTTCGTGTAGCGTCTGCTTTAAGGACAAGCACCATCATGGTGTTTTTCCTAATGTGTGAAATCCCTTCTTCCTCCCTGCTGTTTGCAATAACCCATTGGAAAGCTGGAAAGGCTCTCCATTTCCTTTCCCACTTACACGCATGCATTTGTGAGCCTCGCCAGCACAATTTGGCTATTTGCATTGGGAGGGATTTTTTCCTATTTCCCAAGTCAAAGAAAAGTGTGTAGCATTTGTTTTGGAAACAAAAACACTTCTTGAGAATTACATGACCTCTGCAAACAGATGAGCACAAAACAGGCCATGTGCTTTGAGCTGGCTTTGAAGACTGTCCAGGATAGCTGTCTCCATCCTCGCTTTATGGTTTCATGGCCATTGCATTTAACAAGGACCCTTAAGAATCTTTTGAAGGAGTAGTATAGCAGCAGCTTTACAGGTCCTGTGGGACAGTCAGGGTACTTGGCAGCTTTCCCCTGGTCAGTGTTGTGGTTGCAGGGCAGAGTTTGGATTTTTTATGGGGATAGAATACCTGCACTCAAACAAATGGAGGAGGGTTTTTCATCCTTATTTTTTCAAAGCCTTTGGCAGTAAAAGTTTATTGGTGAATATTAGTAAGAGGTTGTTGGTCATAGCTGCTGAGGGACACTACAGAGCTGTCTATCTTCTACTTCCTTGGTTACAAACAAATGTCTCCTGGAAAAACATTTCCTGCTGCCTCCCTCCTTTAGCGCTAGGCAGGCTGGATGGGAAGCAGGCAGCACTGCTGTTACAAGAAGGGCTTTCCTGTCTCTGCATGGCACAGGGATCCTCTGGTCAGCTTTGATACCTTCCTGCTCCACAACCTGCCCTGCTCATGTTGAGCCAGGTCAGCAGGTATTTGTGCTGCTTTGTCCTTAGCTACTGATGTAGTCTTTAACAAGTATGTGACTCAGTGGCAGGTATCACACTAGATTATTTGGAGTCAGATCTGTTCTTGAAATAAAAAGGAAGGCTTTGAGTGCCATCCAGACTAAACCAGCACAAATATCTCAGCCTGAGGCAGTTTTGGGCAGCATGTACAGCTGTGCTGGAACACTGTGCCTTTATGAGCCCACCCTAGCCTCTTGGTGCTGCTATTTTTTTTGAGTAACAATGAAAAAATGCGAACCTTCAGTGTCCTTTCTTTGCCAGGAGCTGTGTTTTGCAGGAGGGGCTCTAGGTGTTAGCACCATTTTCTGGGTAATTAGAGTGAGAACCAATGGGTTTGTGATGTGTGCTGAAGGTACCAAAACCTTTGCTGGAATGGGTGGAAATGTTTGGGACTAACTGTCCTCTTAATGTACCCCCTGAAAATGGCCTTTGCCTGCTACTGATCACTGTGCTGTGGTTGTTGTCTTCATTCATCCTGGCTGTTAAAGGGAGAAGTGAAGGCACCCACAGGCTGGCGTGCCTGAGGTTCCCTGGGAAGCCTGGTCGATGCAATTTCCCAGATCTGAGGCTGGCCCTGAGCTTCTGGATTGCCTTTCTTGTAACACTTGCTTCCCGTGTAGGCTTTGTGACTGCTGGGCTAAATACTGCTGCTTTTAGGTGAAAAGTCTGATTGTGCATGAGAAAAGGTTTTCAATGAAACAAAAAAAAGACAGAGCTCAAAAACCCTCTCTGAACTGGACATGCCTAACGTGGCAGGCCTGCAAACTGGCTCTTCAGTCAACCACTGTCAGCTACAGCCTCTGTGTGGCTGCTAGAGCTGAAGGCCAGAAACGCTCAGGAGTTCATCTGCCTCAGCTCCTGTACGGAGCACTTCTCCCCAGCCACCTCTGTGGCAAACCAGTGGCCTTTGTCTGACCTCTCTGATAAAGAATTGTATCTAATTTTGAGTTCTTCAACTCAAATAGATGAAGAATCCTCCCTTTCTTTGAGCTTAATTAACAGTGGCTACTAATTGTTGAACAGATCATTTGAAACACTTACGAATATGGCAGAACTTTCCAGAATACTTCGAATTTCTTGACCTCTGCTTTTATGGGTCTTATTTAGGTGTCACTAGGATGTGGTTGTGTTTATGCCTGTTTTGTGTGGAAGAGACTGCTGCTGCCCCTCTTGCTCTCCAGCTCTCTTGAGGTGCCTGTCTCTGAATCTGAGGATGCACAGTGGCTGATTTATGTCATTTACTGGCTTGACCAAGGGCAAACTCCCCAGCTGTATAGCTGTGAGTGATTCATCTTTCCTCATCCATGGAGTTAAATGTCAGGATGGATGTCAGCTGTCTGGCTGATGCATGAGTGAATCTGCTTTCATATGTGCACCTTGAGCCAAATGTACACACATGAATTTTTTACTGTTTGTGATAAACCTGGAAATACAGATTGTGTTGGAGGAAGAGGCCTCTTGATTTTAAATATTGATACCACTATAACAGGGCTGTGGCTGTGACAATCTGGGAGCCTAGAAGCATTAGCTCAGAGATTATGCAGAATGCTGTGGGGTATTCAGTGGTGTGTAAAATAAAAGGAAGAGCTTTGCAAAGTGGTAACATGCTTCAGATGGAGAAATATGGGATCTTCTTGGATCCACAGGCTGTGGGGCTGAAAACGGCAGAGGTTCAGGCTGAGTCTTTGGAAGAGGCCCCTGACAGCTTTTTTATTTACTTTGATTTGTGATGTAACTAAAAAGAGAGCAACTGCCCAGAAACCTAGGCGCCTGTGGATTGATTGCTGTGGAGGAAGAGGTGAAGACCCTGTTCCTTGGAAAGGCTCAAGGCTTGGGGAGTCTCAGTGGTGGGTCGTCATCATCTCGAGAGCCTCAGTCCAGAGAGTATCAAGTACTCCTGCTGTGTGGTTCTTCATCAGCTAATCAAGTTGAACAGTCATCCAGATGGCATGCTGAGGGCTGAAAAACTTTATTTAGAGTACCTTTAAGTGTTCTCATCTCTCCATTCCCTTTAGGATTTTGAGCCTTGTGTGTAGCTAATACACAGTCAGACATGCTGGGGTTCCTGCCTGTGCAGTTGCCTCTTCCCCATCACAGCTTGTGAATAAATTGTAAGAAGCCTGCAGACTCCTGAGCTGGCTCCACACAGAGTGTACCTGCCAGTTCTCAGAGGGCTTGCTAGGAAAACATGGCTTTGTGCAGGATGAGCTGTGCTGCTTTCAGACCTGGCTTTGTGCCTTCCTGTGCCTGGTCTAATCAGCTCTCTCCAAGTGCGATTTGCTGGGCAGTGCCTTTTGAGGTACCCAGGCCAGCTGCACAGCAGGGAGCAGAGTCTGACACTTTGGGCACTGCATCCCCACTGCCTCCTCTGCTGCTGCAAAGGTGGGGATGTTTTCTGGCTTTTAGATTAACTAGTTGGAATAAGTGTCATCAACGACTTAACTAGCAGTGGCTTGTTATTTAATTTTTGCAGGCTATTCCAATATAGAATGTAGCTCTTGCTACAAAAAACCTTCAGAATAAAGGGGTGACTGTTGATGAAGGTAGCAGAGAACATCCTAGCACAACTGGGACTCCTCTGGGCAAGGTAAAGCTGTGCAGGAGGGGATTCCCCTTCTGTACTGTGCCAGAGGGATCTCAGCACCTGATCATCAGGGAGCATCCTGGGAGCACATTGGTTTGAGTTAGTGTGTATGGCAATTGTGTACACTGCCCTATAGAGTTTGAGCATCTCAGCATGGTTAGTTGGTAAAGGAAAAGCAAGCTTATAGAAATTTAGGGTAACTATCTTCATGTAAAAAGCAAACACTGCTGAAGGCTGCAGGAGACAGGGAGGGAATAGCAACCCAGTCTCTTAATTCAACTGAAGTTTCACTCAGTGTGGAAAGAGTAAATGAGAGGAAGTGATTTTTCTTTTCCAAGTCCTTTGTTTAAATATAAAAGCTTTTCATGGCTACTTGCAAAAGCTACTGTTAGCAGCATGGTCCTTTGCATGACACTTCTTTCAGGCTCAGGCTCCTGCAGTGTCAGCCAGATGATCTGGCCACTGGCTGTTGTGTTCCCACTATTCCTCTCACATCCATGGTCGTTGGATCTTTTTGCTGAGCTGTTTCAGTGCACTTAGCTGAAGCTAGCCTGACTGCCAGCATTGTGTGCTGAAACAGCCCTGCAACAGCTGAGTGCTGGAGCCAGGATCGTGGAAGACATGGATAGATCTGAATTGTGAAGGAACTTCATTCTGAGTCAAAGAACTTAATCTTTCCAAAACAAGCATGTTTTCTCAAGGCAGAAACATGCAGCAAGGAAGGACCATTCTATATTTTCTTCTCTTAGGTGTGTGCTCTAGAGCAGTGGTTGAGGCAAGGTCCTGGATAAACCAGGCCCTTTGGACGACGGCTCACTTGCAGTGAGCACTCTCCTGTTTTGAAAGCTGTTCTGTGTGTATATGAGTTAAGGTTACTACTAGGATAAGTTAATATGAGGATATTAGGATTATCATCTGCTGTTGCATAGAGTTGCAAGAATAAATAGGTCACGTGCTAGCGCAGCATCTCTGGAGTCACATACAGGCAGCTGCTGGTGCCTGTGGCCTTTGCAGTCAGAGCTCATTCAGAGACACCATGGTACATTTTCTTCAGCTTTTTAATTAAACAGAGACTTGAATTCCATGTATTTCTTTCCACATTTCTTCAAAGGTCTTATGTTTGCCCTCTTCCCCCCACTTCAGCTTTCCCTAGTAGATGAGAGCCTGCTGGAAAACATAGAGCACATTGTGAAGTCCAAAGCAAAAGCTGACTCAGCAATTCTTCCCGTTTAGGCTGCCACTGTTCATGGAACAGGAGGTTAGCCTTAAATTACTTCTGCCAAAAAATACTGCTGCCTATTTTATTTACTGTTGCTGTGTCCTTTAACTTAGTTTTTTTAAAAAAGTAGTCTACTAGTGCCTTAATAGTCTGGGAAAGAGGACTTTATTTTCATATGCTGGAATAATTCTCATTTTGCTGTAAGAAGCTTTTGCATCTCTTCTCCAGATCTCTGGAGAGAGGAATTGTCCTAGGCTCAGCCCCTCTCTCTACCAACAGTAGCCCCTGTCCTTGAAGGCTTTGAGCTCATCCTCTCTTGATGAGAGGGGTCATGGTTGTGGTTCTAAGTGGGTCCCTTTAGAGCAGGCACAGGGCAGTACAGGAAGAAAAAGACTTCCTTGTCATCCCCATTATCCTTGATAGCTGGAGCAGATCTACTTATGACCTCAGAGCAGATGGGATCAAAACCTGGTCCATGTGTCTGAGTATGGTCTTGCCAGTGTGTATGAACCTGGGTGCAAACACAGCAGCAATGCTGGAGGAGCTGGTACTGAGGGGCCACTACAAAGAGAAAAGTGAATCGCAGGTCCCTGTGTTCCCCATAAGGCAACCAGTGGCAACTTGCAGTGATTCCAAGGAGAAAGTGGATTTTGAGGAGGGAGCTGGCCAGAGAGCAGTGCTTCATGTGACAGGGGTGGGAATTTTAAATGTCTGTTTTTCCCAGAAATATGCCCAAATGCCCTTTTTCCACTGGCATATTAAGAAGTTTCAGCCTAGTCTCATTAATGGATTTAAAACAGGTTTTGGCATAAGGCAGCCAAGCACATCAGGAGTGGAACAGAAAATATTCTTCCTCAGTCCAAGAGCATGGAATCTGCCTCTTACACCAACTAAAGCAAGTGACAAATGCTGGTTTTGCTGTAATCTGAAGTCTTTCTCCTCCGCCACGTGCATCATGTGCATGAGTGCAAATACTTTTTATTAGCAAATTTAAAGCCACAGGCACAAAACTTCTGTGGGGTCACCCTAAGGCCCCTGCACTAGAGGAGGAACATGTTGAATTAAAAGATACTTTCCAAAGCAGCTGAGTTCAGTCTCTTCATTGCATTGACTCCAGCTCAAGGTACTTATTGATGCTTTTCCTTTTAACCCTTATTTCTTCTGCAGTCTGATCTGCATTTTTGACAGGTGGTTATTATCACTGAAAGAACTGACAGCTCTGGTAGTCTCAAGTGCTTCAGAAGTCCTGATGGTGGTTTTAATGCATGCAGGTTGTCTTTGAATTTTTGGAAGGAAAGGCTGTAGCACACTTGTAGGAAATGTATGAATCTTGTCTGTGCTGCTCTGTTGGGGCAGGACCAACCCTGGTCCCAGAAAAATCCTGAGATCACAGGGTGCTTTGGACCTCAGTGCGGGGCACTCCTAATTGTGAAACCTGAAACAAAGTGATGCCTGTAACAGCTAGACAACTTCTGTAGGTATTTCCAGCACTTCCCTGGTTCTGTCCTGAAAGGTGAGAACCTCTCTCAGCTTGTGCTTCTCATCTGTACATCAGTGACCCAGCTTCTGGGTTTGTTCTTCACAGCAGGCACCTTTTAGAAAATTCATCTTATTAGTGGGCAATCTGTGACTTGTCTGAGTCCAAAGGAGAAGCTCATTGGTGGCAGACCCAAACCCAGGCTGTCATTGTGCAAATACCTTCCTCCTGTGCTGGAAGACTCTAGGGACACTCAGACCTGTTGCTCAGGATGTCTCAATTAAGCCGTGTTCAAAGTTGAACTGTACTGCACAAATACTTGTCGTACTTCAAGACCTGTTGATAGGAAGAAGAATATTCTTAGAATCCTAGAATGATTTGGGTTGGAAAGGATCTTGAAAGGATCATCTCATTCCACCCTCCTGCCTTGTGCAGGGACACCTTGCACTAGACCAGGTTCCTGCAAGCCCCATTCAGCCTGGCCTTGAACACTTTCAGAGATAGGACATCCACAATTTCTCAAGGCAAGCTGTGCCAATGCCTTTCCACCCTCACAGTGAGGGATTTCTTCCTAATAACTAATCTAAACCTCCTTTCTTTCAGTTTTGAGCCATTTTCCCTTGTCCTATCACTACATGCCCATCCACCATGATAGATGATGAATGTCCCAGTGCAAAGCCTCACATCCAAGGGTTAAACAACTAACAAATGCTAGGATGAAATTAATTCCATGAAGGGCCCTATTTTTAACTTCTTAACATACAAAATTCTTTGTAGTTGCAGTTTGGCAAGGTTCTGTCTCTTGCAACAGGGGTCACTGCTTCCATACAGTGCTAGAGTTGGTTTATCCTATTTTTACTAAGCTGTGAAAGTTGTTTTTCTAGTATGCTGTAAATCCACTTGCTTCCCCACCCTTAGACTCCATCTGTACACTTCAAAATAGAAGGAGGAAGAGGGCAGAGAAAGAACAAAGGCTCATAATACGAATGGAAGGAAACTAGGGAAATTCAGGAGGAAATGGACAGTGAGAAATACAAAAAGATCCAGCTGTGCTGAATGCATGAGGTGTGAGTGCACAGGGATGCTTTCTACTTGTATTCAGAGCTTAAGACATGCATTGTGGAACTGAACTTTCCTTTGAGTCAGTGACCTATTCAGACACCTAACAATGTCCATTATGTACAGTCAGTTTGTTTATGCCCTGTGCAGGGCTTTCATACCTTTTTTCCATGTACAATAAAACCATTTACAAAGTGGCCAGGCTGAGTTCAATTTTGCTGTGTGAGCTTTCGACCATCAGCTTTCAGCAAGTATCTTGTAACTTCAGAAAGATTTAAGAGGACAAACTGTGATGACAAGATGCTCCAGGAGAACATCTGCTGATGAAAATACTGTTCCTAGCTGACTGATAGCAAATGTCTCTTTCCTTTGAAGGACAGGGAGAGAGGAAAGTGGTAGCAAGAACTGGGTCCTTGCCCCTCATGGAGTTGTAATGATCAAATTGATACTGTGAGGCAGCCTGAAGAGGTGAGTCCAGAGCAATGCTTGATGGCAGTGTGGGACCAGCCTGGCAGCAGTGCTTGTGCCTCACTGTGGGGTGAGAACAGTGGAGAAAGGAAACCCTGGGAGCTGGAGGAGAACATCTCTGCCATGGACACCCAAGCAGTGCTGTTGCTGCCTTCATCCTTGCTGTAGAATAGGTGGGGCTGTCAGCCCATGGGAGAGCTATGCTTACATTTGTTCTACAGCTGCAGAGGAACCAGCTGGCCCATGTTTAACATATGAGGGGATCCCCCAGGAGGCTTTGTATGCTCTCTGTGGACTTTGGCAGCAGCTGCAGAAGTGCCTAAGTGTGCTCCTCAGCAGAGATATCCTCTGTGACCTTGGGCAGCCCAAGGTTTTAGCCTTGTTGCTTGGAAACAGCTCCTACCTCCACTACAAAATTCAGCATGAATTTTTGGATCACACGGTGGCTCTGATTAACAAGAGAGCTGAGGTGCAGCTTTTTGGGTAGGAGGAATCATGACTTGACCTTAGCCTGTAGTTTTCAGCACAAGGTTGTAATTCTCAGTTGAAGGAGGTTGCTCTTTGACCCAGCCCACCAAGAAGCAGCTGTAAGCAGTGACTGAAAACTGAAGCTAGAAATAAGGTACATATTCGTGGTGAGAGCAATTTGGGCATTGGAGCAAGTCTGTGCAGGCACTGGTTCTTTCTTCTATTTAAAGAGAGAAAGCATTTTGGCAGCTTGCTTGTTCTGTCTTATGCCCTTGTTTAATCACCACTCATTCAGTTAGAGCCACTTAGCAGCTTTTAAGGCATTTTTTTAGGGAAAAAAGAAAGAATTCTACACATTCAGGAAAACATCTGTCATCGCTGGGAGCAGAAACTGTAGCTAACGTGGTCCCTAGAGCATGTGTGGGGAGCTCCAGTTTGTTACTGCCTCTCTGCAGTCACTTCTGAGAGAACAGAATTGGTTGTGAAGGTGAAGAAGGATTTAGCAATGTTGCCCAACATTTAGAAAAAAAAAATCAAGGGGTGCCTCTTTGAAACTTCAAACGTGTGCATAGCACATGACACACAAGGAGTGTTTTTATTCATGTTTGTTCTCAGGAAATTGTGTTGCTTTGTAAGCTGAGCTCTTTTAAGTGTCTTAAGTTTGGCACACTGCAAGCTGGGCTTTAGCAGGCACTTCTGGAAGTTGTCAGCCTGAGCTGTATTTTCCTGACTCAGATCCTTGCAGTAAGAACTGAGGAATGGAGCATTTAAATGGAAAAAAAAAAAAAAAAAGAGTAGAAACTACAGTGCAGCTAGATAATGTCAGTCTTGTCATTGCTTTTAATATTCATTGCCAGGCACAGCGATCACACTATGTCAGTTTTAACTTAAGCAACCCTTAGTCCTAGTCATCTTCTGCCTACGTACATGAAAGGGATGACTGAGCCCACAGCTGCTAAAGGCATCTCTCAATTACTTATATTTCACTGGGTATTTAAAGATTAGGTCAGGACGTAGAGGATGAAAGGGTTTTTCTTTATCTTTTAATAAGAAACTTGTATTTGCAGATATGAAAAAGACCAAAGACTGAAGTGTCTAACATGCTCCTCTTTTCCCTGCTGCTTCCTCCAAGTGGTATGGGGGTAGGGAAGCATGTGGAGATCCTGCAGGGAATAAAACAATGTTCCTCTTGGTCTACTGCTTACCACAGCCCAGCCCTGTTTCCCAAAATTGATGGGTAAGGATGTGCTGTGCTGGAGTTCTCATGACATAGCCTTGCTTGCAATGCAGGAGACCAACCAACGTACAGGGAATTCAATACATGGGGCTTTGCACGCTTTAAATATGAACAACAAAGGGGAGTTTGTAATGTGAGAAGCACTGAGAAATTCCTGTAGTCTCTCGCTTTTGCTTTCTCATCTAACTATCAAAAAGTTTTTGGGTAATGGACCTCTTCATCAGCCTTGTGATGCTTCAGCTCTTCAATCAGTAAATAGTCATCCTTGGGATCTCCACAAAATTATTTGGCAAAATCAGGGAATACTAGATTAACTATGTCTGAAACTCAAAGAAAGAAGCAAGGAAAAGAGTTTGGAGAAGATCTTCCAGCTGTCTGTATTGAAAACTGTGGGAATGGGGTTGAAAGGCATGGATCCCAGTGTAAAACAAAGCCAGCAGCTTTCATATCCCCTTTAAGGCAGACACATGTGGCAGGAACAAAGATGCTCCCCTTGCTGTAGCTGCCTGACCTCAGGAGTGAGTAGTGTACAGACTGCACTCGCCCCAGCATGTGCTCAGGAGAGGGGTGTGAGCTGTTCCCACACAACCATCTCCAGAGCAGCCTGAAACCATGTTTAATGTTTTCCTGCCAGGCATTCATCGTAATGTCAGCAGGCTGAAACAAGTGATGAAGTTGCTTGAAGAGGATTTGATGGTGAGCAGGTTGTGTGTGGTGTAGCAGACTTACCCAGTGTCTCGGGACACTTGCTTTGTTAGTAGCTTAACTGGACATAGAAAACTCTGACTTGATGATCTATAGATTTGGGGATGTGGCACACCAAACCCAGCACCCTCTGTATTATCAGAGGCACGTGATGTGGATGAGGAGGATATGAGGCAAAGCCAGTGTGTCTGGAGAATAGAAAAGATGCTGAGCAGCCCAGGCACAATGCTGCTTTGGGGGAACTGAGTGAATCTGTGCCTCCTACTGTTGGTATGCTCCAAACTAGCTTAGGTTTTCCATGTGGCTCTGGGTGCAGCCACCCCACACAGGGTGAAGGCCTGAGGGAAACCCTGCAGCTCAAAGTGCCCTTTGTTATTTGTCTGATCTTGCCTTCAGGCCCTGAGGCTGTTATAACCGGATAAAAAAAGCAAAGGAATCGTGGCACAGCAAGGAAAATCCCTGATCTGGATTAGACACACAGCTGAGTTACCAGCACTTCCACACACAGCCAGGCTTTCTCAGGCAAGCTGCACATACAGGTGGTGTACAATCCCAAGGAAAGAAGTGCATGGTGAAGAGGAGGTGACCCTGGTAGCCAGGCGTAGCTAGGAGCCGGTACACATTGGCTCTGTCTGTGAGTTTGCTGTGTGACTTCATCATCTCTGCATACTGCTCTGTTCTTCCCCAAGTTGCAGGGTGTGCCTCACACTCGTGGAGCCCTGAGAGATTGTGTCTGTCCTCTTCTGAAGTGCAGCATCACTCCTTTTGGTGCTTTAACCATGAGAGTTAATACCTCCATGAGAGTTAAAGGTTACAAACCACCATCACCTGTAACTTTGGCCTCTCTGCTCCAGTGTTCATGCTCCAGCAGTCCTTAGTTGTTCCTGAGTTTGAAAGAAGTGCTTGCTGCTTCCCACCTTCATCTCAACCAAATGTGCAAGGTCAGGAAGCCAACAGGGAAAGCCAGCCTCAACTCAAAGGAGAGGAAAGAGGTAAAATAAACATTTGCCTTCTGAAGTTGCAACTTGGGACTGTACCAATGCAGACTTTCCCATCTGTTCTATTCTCTTGTGGAGCTGAGCGTAGCAGGGTCTGTTCAGGTAAGCATCACCCCACCTGGGAGATGCTCCTGTAGGATTTTGCTATGAGGGAGAAGAAAACTGAAGGAGATTTTTGTTCACAGTCTAAGAATCCTGCTTCTAAGCGGTGCCTTTAGGCATATATTTAAATGGCAAAAGCTGTCAGTTTTTCGTCCGTCAGAATTCATTCCTGTTGCTGCATTCAGGCCAGGATATATTGTGAAAAATGATCGTCTCTAGTGGCAACTTCAGAGTCTTTTGCCATTCAGAATTGGTCTTGTTTAACTCTGCTGCTGAGAAAGGGCATTCAGGCAGTCTTGCTTTGTTTTTGTTCCCTTTGTACAGAGTCAGCATGGCAATGATAAGCACAGAAAGTAAGCTTCAGTTTCTCCCTGCACATTGTCACCAGGCTGGCTATCAGGCTTTGGGCATCTTTGTGTTCTTCCTTTTCTTTAAAGCAGGAGTAAATTGGAGTCCCCAGGTTAGGTGTCAGCCTGCAGAGATGTTTGTGGTAACCCACAAGCAAGGAGGAACCCTAATTTGATGTGCCTTCGTATTGATTCCTCCGTATTGACTGTCTGCTGTGTCTTTGAGTTTGTCATGTTGTGTCAGAAGAGTGTTTTTCTGAAAATTCTCTGGTTCTGTTGATGCTTCTGGGTTGCACCAATAACTCTGTTTTTCTGCAGCATGACATTGCACTTCACCTTCTCCACACATTCACATGGTGAATGACCCTCTAAATGACCATGTTGTGGTCTGTGGCCACAACTTGGTCATTCAGAGTCCATGAGCAGTTTAACCCTTTAATCTTTCTGCTGAAACTCTTAAAAAAGGGACTCGGTGAAGAGCGTTGATTTGGTGGCATAAACCTTTCCATCAGAGTCTCCAGACTGGGGTCTGAATAACAGCTCTGCTCTACTCTTAACCAACCAGCACAAGCTTCTTGTTGCAAATTGAGCCCACCCAGTGTCACATTTGACTGATTGTGGAAGGAGGTGATGCTAGCTTTGAAGGAACTGCCGAGTCTGCAAATACTTTGCAAATTTTCCTTCTAAAGCTGAAGTCTTGAGGGAGAGTGATCACGTAAGAACCTCAGCTCTGGAGCAAGGAAAAGAAATTTTCTGCCTCTAATGGCTGGATGGAAAGGACAGCCACTCTGACTGGCTTAAGCTAGGGTAGGAAACTAGGAGGCAAATTATTACTGCTTCTGATTTTGTTCCTTTTCTGCAACGCCTGGCTTCAAGCAAACGTCAGCTGGAGGCTGACTGGGCTTTTGAATGCTGGAGTTGGCAGCTCTAGAGAAGAGCTCCCATGTGCTCTTGGTTACACTGATATCCGTGTGCCTGTGAAACTTGGGTGTGTGCTCTGGTTTGCAGCACTGCTTGTTGCCAACATGTGGCTGGATGTAGGTGGCCTGTCCTTGCTGTAATTTGGCGGGTACTACTATATCAACACTACACAAATCTGCCTTTAGTTAGCTCTTCCTCCTCCCAGATGTATGGCATTGCATGTGGGGTTTAGTCATGTAGAGCTGCAAGGGGAGGCCCTGCTGGAAGATTAAATCTTGCCCTGGTTTAGTTACATGCTCAGAGACTTCATATTGAAAAAGTTGTGGTTTTGCTATTGACTTCTCAGTCTATCCAGCCCCACTCCAGCCTAAAAAAATTGTTTATTATCAGGAATGTTACCATCCTAGTTGGAATAAAACTGCTGTGTGACTTCTAACTACATCCCTGCCTTACCAGCTAAAGAAAGAGCAGATCAGCTGGCTTGATTTAATAGCAGAAGGGGGGGAAAGCTGATGGCGATGCATTTCTTTTTTTGTCTGCAGTGATCTTTAGCTCAGAAGAGCACATCTCTGCTAATTGACTATTAAAAAAGATTGCTTGCTGAGGTGTGCTGGCTTGCCATTTCAATCCTTTAAGGAATAAGCTTCTGATCAGCTGCACATAGGTCTCTTAAATATAATCTGCCTAATGACTGGAGGGCTTTGACCTTATGTTATTAAGGCACTGATGTTTTGGGTTACAAACTAAACCTTTGGGGTGGGGGGCTGAGCAGGGGTGGGGTTTTTTTCTGAAATGGTAATACTCCAAACAACAAAGGCTGCTTTTTAACCCCAAAGCAAGACTTGGAAGCAGGACAGAGTCAGTCTAGAGATAAGTCTCTTTTAGCTCAAGATTTCCAGGATTGCATACATGTTACCACATGCCTGGACCACCAGTTAGACACCTACCTGGCCACAGATCCTTTATCCCAGTTGCTGTGCATGCAAATAATGTGTGTTTGCGTGTGTTTACCCAGTTTGGAAAAAATCTGAGCCCTGAGGGATTTGAGCTTCCTTTTGTGTTATGAAAGGGGCCATGCTGAGAGGCAGCTGAAGCAATGCTCACTGCCTGCTTTGCAGACACTGCAGGCTCCAGGAAGGTTTTGGAGCCCATGCACTCAGTGTTTGAGGAAGGATGCTTAGCCTGGTGTTTCATGAGGATTCCAATTGCCATTTTAAAGAGCTCTGCTGACAGGCTCCAGAGGAAATCCCAACGCAGGCCTGAAAGATAGCAGCAGCTTGGGGTCAGAGTTGGAAAGGGCTGGGCAAAAGGAGGGGCTAGCTGCAGACAGAGGCAGACTGGCTCTTTCCCTCTTCAAATCTGTTTTGTTCAGCTGGCACCATCCTCCTCCACAAGCATGGATGCAGAGGAGGAATGTTCCTTGTCGTGCCAGGCTTTGGGTGCTCTCCCCAGGGCGTGGGGAGGGCACAGATTACTTGGATGCTTTCTGGTCCCATTTCCCCCCACACCCCAGTTGGTTGATATACATCATCCTAAAGCCTTAATATTGTGTGGCAGCAGGCTAGAAATGGGAAGAGGGACAAGACCCACACTTGCTTTTCTGTTTTAGAGTAAATGCTGCAGGAACAGTTGGTATTTCATTGCTGATACTAAACCTGGATGTGGGGAGAGAATGGAGAATGTGCCTAATGCTGAACACCTGCCTCTGACAAATAATCCACTAGAGACCCTGCAGTAATTTTGTAAATCACAAGCACATTTTCAGCCTTCCCAGAAATGTATACCTCTAAATGCTAATCATCAAATAGCCTAAATTACCGATCCAGCAGATTAATCTATAAATTGAGGTAGGCTTAGAATAGCCATTGGAGAGCAATATTTAGTAAATGGTATCTAGTTCAGTGCTCTCTATCTCTTGTTGTTCTGACCTGACAAAGAAAGCAATCTCTTCTTTGTGTTATATTAAAAAGTGTCATAGGAAGGCTGTTTAAATGGTGTCTTTTTGACCTGTCACATGGCATGTGTCTGTAGCAAAGAGGGCTCCTGAATGCAGCAGTGCTGCAAACAAAGTGGGAGACTGTGAAATGGATGATGCCTAAAGCATCAAAACCCAGCCCACCTGTTTTCCCAGCCTTTCCTTTCTTGCACTTGTAATCAGAGAATATTGGAGGTTTGTTGTATTGCTCATAATAAAGCCTCAAAGCAAGGATCAGCAGTGAAAGCAATGTATTTCATTATTTGTAACCTGAAGTAAAACTACTCTATGCATGTTCCATTAAGATGAGTCAGGTTGCCACCTCTTTCTGAGGTGACATTACAGGATGTCTGTCTGCAGATTTTGGCCTTTTATTTGGGAGGGGAGAGGAGGGAGTTGGTTTCCTTTGCAGCAGCAAGGGCAAAATAGGCTTTTAATAAAGCTTAAATTCTGCAGCTGCTGGCTAAGTTAAAAAAAGAAGTGCTGGCACTCTGTCCTGGAGATGAGCCTTTTCCAGCTCTCTGCCATGACCCAGGGATGTGAGCCATCCCTTCTCATCTTTTTCCCTTTGTGCCACTTTCTTGGATGAGAATAATGGGAGAGCTTCTTCCTTTGGTAAGACTTTACCTTGCTTCACCTTTTCTGCCCATGGAAGTGGTTTAGTTTGTGAATGGAAGGAAAAGAGTCATAGGAGGAGAAGTGCTGTAGCATAGATATCATGGAGGAGGCCTTTTATTGGTTATAAGTAAACTCAAATCTCTAATTACAGACCCTGAAGAGAACTAGAAACTCAAAAGCCAAGAGATAAGAAAAGGAGGAACTTTATATATAACACTTTCACCAAGGTGCATGTGGATAGCTAAGTGTTGCTGGGGACCTGAGAACAGCCCTGCTGAAACACCAGATTACAGTCCAGATACGGGCAGGAATGCTTTGTCCAAATACTACTGTTTGAGGCAGATAAGGGAATTTTTTTGTTCATACAGAAAGTTTCTTGCTTCTTTCTGGTCACCTGGGAGGTTCAGCATGACCTCCTTGTACCTGGCTGTTTGCAGAGCTTGGTCCTGGTGCTGGAGAGCCCAGGAGCAGGACAGAACATCTCCCTCTCCTCTCTCTTCAAATGTATTTTCTCCCCCTTTGCTAACAGTAGCGTCTAAAGTGCATCAGAATTGTTCACAAAGCAGATTCTCTGCTGGAAACTACCAAATGTTTTGAGCAGCTTGAGGCATTTGGTTTGACAGGTTTCGACTCAGCACACAGACATTACTGAGTGCTTAGCATCAGTGAGCACACTGCAGTGCCAGTGTAGGGGTAACCCGAGGTAGCCCCTAGGCAGAGTGTGACAGCCTTGTCCCTTGATGCAGTTGTCACAGATGAAGTTAAAGAAAATGAGGAATTATTCTGAGTGAGATTCAATCTCCTCTCTCTTGCCGAGGACTGCTCTCCAGGAACTGAGAGTAGGCAGAATGGTGAATGACCTGACTCTAGCAGTGTGGGTCATTGGGTGCTGCATGCTGTGAAGGCTTTCACTAGTCCTTATCTGGGAGTTTTGCCAAGGAACTGGTGCTGGAGGAACAGAATCTAAAGCTATGAGGCAGAGAAACTTTCACTAGGAGATATGGCTGTAATTGAAAAACAGGGAAACAAAACCAGCTAGAGAGGGTGACAAGGTTCAGAGGATTGCTCAGTAAGTTGGGTCAAAAGAAATGTAGCTGTCCTGAAGTAGATCACAGAACCAGCTGAAAACTGGGCTGGACAGAGACATGGAAAAGGAGCATAGCCAAGAAAGTCTTGAATTTCCATGGCACAGTGCAAAGGACAGGAATCTCATAGATTAGGTGCTTGAGGGTTCAAAGTGCCTCCCTGGGTACCCTGTTTGAGCCCCTCCCTGAGAGCTCCCTGTGAGCACTTGTGGTTGAACTACAGTCTGCATTTCTGAAAGAGACATCCACTCACAATGGAAAGACTGACAATTTGGGATCCACCACATCCTTTGGGAAGCTGTTCCCATGGTTAATGCAGTTACCATGTAACTGTTAACAGTTCCCTGAAGGAGTTTGAGTCCTCAGCTGGTAACTTGCCTGCCTTGCTCAGTGCTGCTGCACGGCTCTCTGCCTCCTGAGACAAAAGTCTTGCTACAAGGGGACTAAAGGCCTTCCTGGGATCATGCAGGCTGCTCTAGGACAGCCAGGGAGCTGAACCTGTTCCCTCCAACCAGGAGCGTGGAGTGAGTTTTGTGAAGCATTAGTCTGTTCATTCATCAGCTGTCCACTGATCTTGTCTCCCCTCTGGGTGGATGTGTGCCTTGCTGGTTTGCCCTCAACAGCTGGTAGGTCACGCAGGATTTGAGAAACAGCTCTGGCATTGTACCAAGCAGAGGCTGTGGGACACTCAACAGTGAATCCCAGAGATGATGTGTCATGAAAGCCCTAGCCCTGCCAGCCCCTCTGCATAAGGCTGCTGGAGGTAGTGGGAGCCTTGCTGGGTTGCAGTCCCCATGTTCAAGGAGAGCTTTGGCTTTCTGAACAGATTTTGGTAAGTGAATGTAAGCTGCAAAATCTGTTTGGGAGCCTGCAGCTTTGTGTGGGCGGGAGGGAAACCTTGCACTTACCCCTCTGCCTGCCTCCAGCTGGAAGGTGACAGCTTGTGGCTGGGAGAAGCCAGCTGTTTCCATTTTCTTCCTCTGGAGACTTGAAATCTATTTCCAGTGAGGTGGGTCCCTGGGAAGAGGAAGGGCAGTTCTTCTAACTGAGTGCTGGCAAAGCCAGAAGGCACTGGGAGGTGGCCTTGCCAGCCTCAGACATTTAAAGCACTTCAGTCAAGCCCTGGAAGAAAAACAGAGAATAATCTTAGTTTTTCCTCTTACATACATTTTGGGCTCTCTGCACTGTCCTCTGGTTTGTTACTAAGCTTTTCTGCAGCCTCTGTTGTTGAAACAACAGAGAAAGTTCCTGTTGAGAAGAAGAGCACATCCTTTCATCAGTTGACTTTCTGTTGTCTGTTCTCTCCTGGCTGGACATCATGTTTTATATGGCAAACATGTTTAAAGCTTTTAGGGAATTTCTCTTCTTTCCTTACCCCCAAAATACCCTCTTTGATCTGGATCATTGGGTCAGCTCTTAATCTGGGCTGGAATAGGGGAAGGTAATTGTGATGGATCCCCCAGTGATATTACCCTTCCCAAAAGCAATTAAATGTGGTCAAACCTTCATTTATGTTTTATGACTGCTTGTAGCAGTGCCCAAATGTTTATGGTCCCCCAAAGTCCCACATGCTGCCAGGCCAGGCTCTCCACTGGAAGATAATGTATGATATTTATTCTATTGGTTAACTTGCACAACACTGCAAAGCAACCGCTCCACTGGGCTCTAGCTTGTCGCCTGTTGTGGTGATGCATTTGTGCTATGCAGCCCTGATTATCCTTCACCCCCACTTAATTTCCTGGGAACTTTCCCCTCTCCTAGGCTGCTGAGCTTTGTGAACATTTGCCAGTGGAAGGCAGCGTACTTGTTTTAATCAGATCTATTCTTAAAGCTGTCAGATTAGTTGCTGGGCTAGGAGGGGCTCCCTGCCTCTGTCCTGCCGTTCTCACCTCATTTTGATCAAAGCCTGGCCTTGATCTGATACAGTGGGAAGCTAATCAGGACTATACACTAAGGCTGTCCAGGAGCCACAGAGACAGAGGAAGGGACTCTGCAGTACTGGGGGGACACTGGGGGTTGTTTTCTCGAGGGTGGCTGGGGTGTTGGATCCTCCTTGCGTGGCACACTGCACTGTAAAGAGCAACCTGGCAATCACACCAGCTGCTTCGCCATCCGCACTCATTCACTTTGAAATCCCTTTAGTACTGGAACAATTCCATTAGCAGGACTTCTTAGGCCTGATTTGGAGGGGTTTCTCTGCCAATTAAAACGAAGTCTGTGCACCAGTGTGGGGAGCTTGTCATAACCAAGACATTCCCTGCGTACCTCGGGGCTCCTTGCGGCTGAAGTCTTGAACAAAAGATCTGCTGTTAGACAAAGGAGGAAGGAGTGAGCCTCTGAAGAGAGGAAGAACTTCTTCTCTGTTTCCCAGCAGTTTTTTCTAACTTTTCTTTTTTTAAGGATTGGTCACAAATTAATCCATGTCGTTTTGCAGACAAAGCTGTCAACATTTTTAAGGTTGCATAGTGAAATAACTTCAGTGCTGTTGGTTCTAGGAGCTCTGAGTGTTCTCAAACAAATGCCTTTTAAGATAAAAATGGCCTGTGCTTGATCCCAGCCCAGAGCTGTGGCCGTTACTCTTTGATTTGAAATGTGTCTCAACTGAACCCAGTGAAGTCAGTGAGAGCTGCAAGTGTTTGAAAGTCAAGTCACACTTATTTCCATGGCTAAATATGGGCATAATGCAGGGTGTTACTCCAAAATGCTTCAGTGTGTGACCCAAGTTGGAGCCCAGCAAGTGCACTGTGTGCCACAGACCCCACCTGCAGTAGCTTCTGACAGCTTTCAAATCATCAATCTGTTGGACCTGAGTACCAAATGCATCCTGCTCTCTCTTTATTTTTATTTTTTGCTCTTACCTGCTCTTGGGGTGTGAGATGCCTCACAGCCAAGTAGGAGTGTAAGTTCACTGGCAACTTGAATATGTGTGCATTTCTGCTGATTTCTGTCCATTGGGGCAGAATGAGAGTGATAGAAGCAGGACACGTTCCTCTCCCACCCCTGCATGCTTCCCACACAGTGTGGACTGTTAGAGCTTTATAAGAGGTATTTCTTGCCACTCTCAGTGGCAGCACTAAGATACAAAATTAAATGTAGCCCACCACCTTGGAGTGGGGTAGGTGCATTGGTTCTGTGCTGGTGTAGCAAAGTCCATCTGAAACTGGACTGTAGCACATTTATTATCCTTAAACGTTTGAAGAACTTTAGAGGAGTGTTAAATACATCTGAAGAACATGCGTGAGATTTTTTCAATAAAAGTAATTAATACAAGCAGTGCTTTGCAAATTCAATTTAGTCCATGTGGGAAGAGTTTGGGGGAGTTCTGGTGCATGTATGCAGTCCTTCAGGGGCAGGAGCAGGTCTGGTTTGTATTGCGTGGATGGCCTGGGTGGAGGAGAGCTCACATGAGGAGTGACTGCAGCTTCCAGCTGGGAAGGGGCAGCTCCATCAGCATTTGGCTGCAGCTGCAGTGGTGTGTGTAACAGGGGCGTAGCTCTGGCTGTAGACCAAGCTCAAGTTACAGATCCTCACCCACCAGCCGAGCATCAGGCAGGGCTGGTTAGTGCTGGCCTGGAGTCCTTAATGTCTTCAGAGTATCAGAAGTCATTTGAATGCTACAGCTCTTTCAATTAAGCTCCCGTTGAACTCCATGCACAGATATTGTAATATAATTGGCTGGCCTGCTGCAAGTGCATTAGGAGAGTCTGCTGGTGAAACAGCCTCTGTCTGTGCTCCAGGCTGGAGGGGAGCCAGAGCAAGCCCTGGGCTCCACACAATGTCATACTGATTAGCAGGGTGCAAGATTTTGTTTTTGCTAAAATAGTTCTGCCAGTACAGCCCGGAGGGCAGCTGCAGTTACACTGGTACAGAGGGGGCCTTATGCTGCTCTGAATTGTCCCTGGCTCTGGGGTGGGTGAGGATGCTGCTGGGAGTACCTTTATCCTGCAGTAACAGCCTGTGCATGGCTGAGTTCTGCCCAGCTCCACAAGTGCAACTTTACTTTGTTGATATCCACCCCATAGCCACTTTGTCTCAAAGGCCCAAGGGAAATATTTTGCTTCCTCTGGCTGTTAGGAAGTGGGTTCTCCCTAGCAGCAGTCCCTTCACAAAGGGTTCGATCCTGAGCAGGAAACCCTGGTTCAATCCCTAATGAGCCCTTCCTGCTGATAAGGGAACCTGTGGGTCAGGGGCTCTGCCTAAACCAGTCAGCTCCCCAAGAACTGATGTGCTTTTTGATGAGCACATCCTCCAGAGCCTGTAAAATGAGACTCCAGGCCCTCCAAAGAAGTGAATGCTGACCTAGATGCCACAGAATGGGACCTGCCTGAGGAAAGGCCAGCTCTGGCAGAGCTGTGACATTGCTGCTACTCTCTGACATTCCTGAACTAGAACATCCCATCTCTCCCCGGCTCAGCAAGTTTGCCTCTTACTGCACATGGACACCCAACACTGGTTTTATTCCTGGAATAACTGTATTCATGTGTGCAGTATTAAGTGTATTTACACCTGGGTTATCCCCCAGTTTGGGAAATGAACTGGAGAATAAGGTGCTATCTTGTTTTGGAGCAAGGAAAATCTCAGATCTCTTTTTCCAGCTTTGCACTTTGGAAAGGCCTATCCAGTACAGTCCATGACATGAAGATAGGATAAAGTATTTCTGTATCTTGGAGAGTGCACTAGAAAAGAAGTCACTGGCTGGTATCTCTGCTGGCAGCCCATGGCATGGTGCTCTGCAAGCCCCTTCACCAGCTGCTGTGTAAGTTCTGCTGTTCAAAAGCTGGTTCCATGACACTTATTTCCCTCCTGGAGGTGAGGTGCACTCTGCCAGAGCAGCATTGCGCAACTTCAAAAGTCACACCTAAACTCACTGCGCTAGATTAGTAACAAATCCAGCAATAGACCTGGGATACTGCAGCATTGCCCTTTATCAGGCAATGCTTGCTGCTGTTGCTGGGAATTGGGAGTGACATGGTTTTTTCCCCTGTGACAAATCTTTGTTCCCCCACTAACTATATTTAGACACAAATCCAGAATCAACTGTGCCCATGGCAAGCTGTGCTGCTGCCTGCAGCAGCCCTCACCAGGGCAACATCACGTGGGCTTTTACTCTGTCACATCTGCCCTTGTCTCTCCACACTGATGGAAAACACATCATCTGAGCCAGGCTTCGATTGCTGGGCTGCTGGCATGGAGTGGTCTGACTGTCCTTGCCTGATGGTGCCTTTTATCCCCATCTTAAACTTTTCAACACAGAACCTGGCTGTGGGAAGGTGAGCTACCACTCTCCCTTCTGGAGAGGTTACACCTCCTCTTGTGTCTGTCACGTTGCATTTGAACACTGTGCTTTAGTTGTGATCCTCCTCAGGGATTACCTCCTTCACTCAATGGAGCCAGTGTCAAAGACTCTTATGAGTAGAAAGAAGCTGTGAACATCACTGTTCATGTAGGGGTCTCCACCATGAGACTGTCTGGGGTCCCAGGGAGTAGAGTATGGGGTGACAGTAGAAATCAGAAAGGACCTGGGACTCAGCTTAGCTCTTGAGATTGCGAAAGCAGTGATGACAAAGCAGCTTGGGGTTAGCAAGCCTGAACAAAAGCCTGAGAAAAGTTAACTCACTATCAACTTGAGTTAAAACTCCCATTTCCTCGTTCCTTATAAGTGCTTGAGGCTGGTCCTGCTACGGTCTGACCATGGTCCTTTTGCAGCTGTGCATTCAGAGCATTTTCACCAGGAGCTGGGAAGAGTTTGCGAAGCCCTCCATGCGGCAGAATTCAGTCTGCCTTGGTCTGCTGGCAGGATTACAGGCAGGATAATTCCCATTTTCCCACTGCACTTGCATCTCTTGCTGCCTTTGGACACAGCTGCCTGCTCTGCTGCACCCTGTAGCACCACACAATGGGTTTTGTCCCAGCCATGGCTGCTTTCCCACAGGAGTTTCATGCACGTTGCTCTTCAGAGTGCAAAAGTTTGATGGCTCTCACTACAAAGATAGAACCCTGAGTCAAAAATCCCCACTACTCCTAGAGCACTTCAGGCAGGTTCTTTGGCTCTGTTTGTGTGTGCTTTAGGGTGTTAATGCTGGGTACCTGCTACCAGCTCAGCAAGTAGAGCATATGGACAGGCACCACTGGGTTGGCAATGAATTCTTTGGGCTGTGCCACCCTGGCTGGGTGGTGGGAATCCATCAGTGGTCTCCCTACCAGCCTGCCTCGGGCAGTGCCCTCCAAACAGGATCATCGCCAACCCTCCAGCACCATCCGTCCTGCTTTTATCTTCATTTCCTCCTTGCTTTTTTTTTCCACCTGGCATTTCAATGTTTGTTTGTTTGGTGTTAAGGAGGCTTTCTTGTTTGCTTTTTAAAATACCTGCTGTGACAGGCAGAGCTGAGAACAAGCCAGGTTGCTCTCTGCATCCACCCGAGAGCCTGTTTAGGAAACAATGCCAAGTAGGGGCAGGGAGGGAAGGTAGAAATGCAGTTTCCAGGTTTTTTCCTGGAAGACTTTCTGTCCTTGGCTGGTTTTGTGGGGTGAGGGGTGAGAAGATGTGGTCAGTTTTAGGTTCTGAAGAACAAGACTTGTTATATCATTTTGGGGAAAGTTTCTGCAAGCTGGCAATACCAGGCACTGTCATTCTGCTGCTGTCTGCACCATCCAGCCAGACCATCCTGACCTTAAGGAACAGGTGGCACTGTGCTTGCCTTCCTGACATGTGCCCCTCTTGTTCCCTGCCAGTGTTTTCACTCCTCTGTTGAGGAAGGTGGTCTGGGAGTGAACAGCAGAGCTGGCACATGGGCACCAGCCAGGTCTCTGCATGCATCCCTCTCGTGCAGAGTCTCTCACACCCTTGCATGCAGAAGGATGTACAGCAGGGCGAGTGATCCATGGTGCTCTGGGCAGGAATCTTCCAGTTTATTAAAATGAAAGTATTTACTGCCTGCAGCAGTTGCCCAGCTGTGGTTAGTTTGCATGAGAACCATTTCCTGCATTTAAGGAAACTTCAGCTTTACAGCAGATCATGGAAGGAAGAGATACTACAATGTTCAAAATCCCCTCTCTTTGCTGAGTGGGCAAGTTTCTCACCTGAATCTCTGCCATCAAAGCACTTGGGGTGACAGGAACAGAGCTGCCATTGCTGTGCTGCAAGTAAATATCACAAGTTCCAGTGAAGAAGGGAGTGGAGCAGCAGAGGGACAGCAGGAGGGCCAGGGCTGGGTGGTCAAGATGGTGCTTTAAGGTCTTTGAGGCCTGAGAGGACACCTTTCTGCACTTGGTGACATCTACTTGCCAGCACCCTGTCCTGACAGTGGGATCTGACATGGTGCTCAGCGCTGCAGGGAGCCAGCAGAGAAGTGGTTTGTGTTGAGTTCTTCTGCTTGAAGCCATTGGAAAGCCATTCAGCCATGCTGGAGATGTGGGAATGGATGCCTTCTGCTTGGCCTCTTCTGCCAGATATCGTAAATACACTTACCCTTGCAGTAGTCTCATTTAATACACCACCAAAACTACCCATCCAAGTTCTGAACCTTGCTTGAAAGTGGATTTTTATAAGTTGCAGATGTAACCTGCCTTTTAAAATGGTAATTGGTACAGGTGATCTCTGATAATCTGCTTCCAAGGGCTGGGGCAGAAGGCACAGGGGCTTTCCTGGTCTTGAAAGATTTCCTACTGATGAAATCATGTCATCTCTGTGAGTCCACATTTATTTCTGCAGAAGGAAAGATTGCTCTGCAGTGCCTCGTAGAGAGTCACCAGATGTTTTGGATGGATGCTGGAATGTGATGGAGTGTCCAGCACTAAATTGTCTGTGCTCTGGGAGGTGCAAAACCCTGTAATCAGGCCAGAGAAGTTGCCCCACTGTGTTGTCTTGTTTCCTGTACCCCACAACTGCAAAGTGTGCGACATGCAGCATAATCTAAAGAAATGCTCTTCTTGGTCCACGTCTTGCAGCAGCTGCTTTGTCACAAGGCCCTCATTGGCAGAACAGGTTATTTGCCACTGTTTAACTGGGGCTCATGGGGCTGGTATTCATTAGAAAAACAAACAACTTATTTGTGATTTGCATACATCAGTGACTATCTTCTGTGTGTTTCCTCACGCTCTTTCCTCAAAATGTGGCATAACAAGAAGAGAGATGAGGGAGCATTGAAGTGTTAGCTAAGAATCAGTAATACCCTGTTTCATGTTCAGCATTTTCTTCTAACAAAAAGTATTGATAGATGACAGAAGTAGGGCCTTCCTGCTACAGAAGCTGTTATCCACAGCAAGGAGCATATTACGAGACAGATGGAGAAGCAGCACAGGGTCTGTGGTCTGTGGAACCAGCAGAAACAGAGCAGCAGAGGGTTTGTGATCCCCAAAGGTGGAGGTCAGGCTAAAGCTGGGGACACTGCTGGCTCCTGGCCAGCATTTGAGTAAGTGTCCCTTGGGCTCAGTTTGTTCATTGGGGTTGGACGTGATCTCTCAACTCCTGCAGTCTGACTCTGCTGGTCCCTGCCTGCTTCTGGCCTGTCACCTTGATCTTCTTAGGTCAACTGATGCTGGTTCAGCTGTTAAATAGTCTCTGTAGGTATTTCACAAAGACAGGAGGTGCTTTCCCTAGCATTCCTCTTCAACAGCGGCAGCATGGCTGTTGTGGATAGGACAGGCTGATTTGCAAAGACATCCGAGATCATCTGTGTCAAGGAAAATGTAAGGGCAAACAGGAGGAGCAGCACAGAGCTCTGCCTCTGGATAGCAGGAGTGTTCTGCATGGATGGAGGGAGAAAGTGGCTTGGCAGCAGTGGAGCAGACATATCTCAGTGAATCACAGGTTCAACATGAGTCACTGCTGTCACATGGTTGTGAAAAAGGCACACGTCACAGGGGGCTGTGTGAGGAGCTGCGTGCTTCCCAAGGCATCTGAAGCATTCCCCCTGCTCTCAGTGCTGGTAAATCCCTCACTCATGCTATTCCTGTTTTGGATGCTGAGTTTTGAGGAGTATGTGGGCCCATAGCCGAGAGTCCGTGGAGGGCAGTGAGAGTGGTCAGAGGGCTGGAAACTGTGAGGAATGAGAAAAGCTTGAAAGGACCTGGGATTGTTTAGTCTAGGAAAGAGTAAGCTGGAGAGGAGGCAATATGAAAAGCTTTCAAAGACATAAAAGGCTGCTGCAAAAAGTGAGGGAGTGATCTGTTTGTTCTTAGTAGCTTAGGAAGAAGATACCAAGTCAGAGGCTGAGCAAGGAAGTTTAGTCATTGGGGGACTTACATAAGTGAAAGGCTGATGACGTACTGAAACCTCCATGCATGTGGGACTGGAGGAGACCTTGGGGGCACCTATCTCTGGGTGGGTGGGAGAGGAACTCATCTTGCTTTGGCTGGTGGGATGCACTAGGAGACCTTCATGGCCATGTTCCCAATTGCTGGAAGATTATTTTCTAAAGCTTGTGATGAAGTCCGCCTCTTTCAAACAGGCACACATTTCCCAGATGCTGCTGACCTTCCTGTTACAAGACATCAGGGATTACATGTGGCAGTGACACTTTGTCACTGCTATAGCAGCAATTTT
This sequence comes from Polioptila caerulea, assembly GCA_013397295.1. Classification (NCBI taxonomy): domain Eukaryota; kingdom Metazoa; phylum Chordata; class Aves; order Passeriformes; family Certhiidae; genus Polioptila; species Polioptila caerulea. Next base: position 23,234 of record VYXF01006041.1, on the reverse strand, counting down.
CCAAGCTCCTGGTCAGCTGCAGGCTTGCCCCAAGATGGGGAGGAAGCATCATTGTTAAGGACAGGGATACAGAGCAGTTTGCCTGTGGTGGGACAGCAAGGGAGCCCATGGCTTGCTGCTTGTCCCTGTGTTTGACCATGCCAGATGATGCACAGGCACAGTCCTTGTCCTCCTCATTAGATGGTGCAGGGGAATCCCCCCACCGAGGCAGAGCTCCCCAGCATTTCTTTTTTTTTGCTGGTTCAGGGGCAGACTTTGGCTGTGCTTTTTAATTGTGAAAATTCAGAGCATGTCTTTGTGTCCTAAATAGGCGATTGTCCTGATCCTCATCCCTGGGATCCATTATGTCTTAGCAAATTACTTTCTCTCTTTTAAATGCCTTAGTGATTAAAGATGCCACAGCAGATACCCTTAATGAGTACAAAAAGGGTAATAATTCCTCTTGTTGGCACTGAATGCAATTAATCAGGCCCCTTTACTTGCTTTTTAAACAGATGAGGCATTTAAGGCCAAGCAAGTTTTTAATTGGACTTTAATGTTTCTCATTTACTTCATTTTGGCACAAGCGTAGGAATTCCCACCCCCAGGTTTGCTGGATTTATTCAGGGTGATAAAAGGCTCAGCATGGAATGAAGACTCAGCAGCAGACTCAAACATGTCCTTCAGCCTGTGCCTGGCCCCATTGTCTGGCCCAGGCTTGGTCCTGCTGCAGCAGCACAGAATTGTCTGGACAGGAGCAGAACCAGGTTATCCAGCCCAGAGCCAATTTCCAGCATGGGGCTGACATTGGATGTTAATAATATTTCTGGAGTAGTCATCAACATAAGGGTGCAAAAAGCCCGCCCCTTTTTGTCAGATTCCCTTGCCTTAAAGGAACTGTTGACTTGTGAATATTCTTGGGGATTATCTGGATGCCCTTGATGGAGGTCCATATCATAGCTCAGACTCTGTAGCTTCAAACAAGGGGTGAATTATATGTTTGAAGCAATATTCCTGAGATCCATGGCCAAGAGGACATACAGAGGCCTTGAGCACCATTACAGTCGGATGTATGCATCCAGATGTTGTTAATTTATGCCAGGAATTGCTATGGAAGAAAAGATACATTGTAAGCACCCCTCATCTAATTTGCTGCTCCTGCTCCCTGAAGCCAGCACCATCTCTTCTTCCACCTCTGGCCATGAACCATCTTGCCTTTGGTTCCCTTCCATCTATCCTACACTGTGATCTGGGGACAGCAGTGGCCTGTCAGCAGGTCCCAGTCTGTGTTTCATGCAGAGACGTGTTCAGCAGCCCAGCTTGGCCAACTGGCCCCAGTCCCAACTCAGCTCTTCCCCACCAGCAGCCAATAGCCTGAGGTTCAGCCAAAAAGGATCAGTCTCAGCATGTGTGAGCCTGCCTCTGAGCCTGCTTGTCACTCTACAGGGCAGAGATTTCTCTAACAGCCAGGAAAGATCCCAGAACTTTCAGCTGGGTTTTTCCAGGTGTGTACTGTGTCCTTTGCAGTCAGACCTGTCTGTATTTCAACTGACAGTGACTGTGGACTTCCACCCATGAAAAGGTCAGTGGATGCAGATGACCTGTGGGTGTCCTTGGATAGGTGAAATGGCTCTTCAGTCATTGGGGTTTTTTGCCCCAAAAAAACATTTAGGAGAAATCCAGGGACAACACCCTCCATTTCTACATTCCTGCTTTTCTCTCTTCAGAGATAGGAAAATCTTAAGCTCAAGTGTCTCTGGAAAGTTAAGTGTATTCAGAGAAATTTGTTATTGAATACCTTGTGTTAAACTAAACACCTTCTTTCTGCCAGACTTGGGGCAGAGGAGCATTGCCAGCTGGATCAGCCATAGCACTTCCCTAGATCTGTTGCAGGGCATCTTTAGGGCCTCCCAGTGCAGCATAAGGAACTGCTGTGCACAACCACAACCTCTGCTTTCCAGGCAGCTGAGCGGTGGGGAATGCCATGGGGGACACTTGCCCAGTATTTTATTTGGTTCATCCGTATTCTTTGTCGTATTTCCTTTCCTCTGACTCCCTCACATCTTGAACATGCATCTGATAATGGGTTTGGTGGTTGAGCAAGGCTTGTGTAGTCCTGGATAGCCAGATGTGGGAACTGAGTCTCCCCAATTTCATCTTGTACTGAGAACATCTTTGCCCATTTTGCCCCCTTACACTGCTTCCCTGCTACCTGCAGATAAGGGTACCTGGAGCCATCATGCCTTGAAAAGTAAGGGAGAATTGGAGGCTGAACAAGGATTTATTGTGTGATCATGGTGTGAAGGGCTGTAGACATTTTGATGAGATGTTCAGGGATAAAGGCAAATCAAAGAGCATCCAGCTTGCTCTGTGTCCCCACAGAGTGAACAACTGCTGCCTGTTGGCCTGTGCTCCAGCCATGAGCAGGGACTGAGGGAAATAAAGAGGGCCAGGTCCTAGGACATTTCTGCTCTTCTGGCTGGTATTGAGGAGGGGCAGGCAGCCTTATCCAGTTGCTATGGAGCCTGCCAAGATTTCCTTAATCCCAGATATATCTGTGTCAGGAAGCTGCAACCCCAAGTGACTCTAGCCAGCCATTCTTTCATTGAGAGTCTTCTGGCTGAGGCTTACAGAGTTGTCATTTTCTTTGATTTAATTCCATATAAACTGCAGAATTATTTTCCTTTAGAGGCTTGCAAATTACGGAAGCATAAAGCATGCTAATGATCCGATAAGGACAACTTTGGATACGTTCCCAACTACGGCTACCCCTGGGCAGGAGTGTGCTCAGAGAGCACTGATGGAGAGCAATTTGCCATGCTCACCTGGCTGCCTTCCTTGGGCCCCCCTTCCCAAATTCCTTCATCTCTCAGGAACGAGAGTAATTTCCTCTCTGGCTTCTTGCAGAGGCAAAGGCCCTGCAGACCTGAAGTTATCTCTGGAATGTGTGTAAACATGAGTTCAATGGGATGCTGTTTGCCCCCCATTCCTGGGGGGGTTTAAGAAGGGTTAATAAAAGTTTGTTTTACGGGTTCCTACCCCTGAGAATTGTCTTCCTTAGAGGGCAGCTCAGCTGACCTGAGCCCCTGTGTGTGCATTTCCCAGCATAAAGGGAGATTTGGGGGCCCCACTGTGCGGGTGGGATTTCACTCCTCTAAGAACAAGGAATGAAAGACCAAAGTGGTCTTCCTGCCAAACAGGGACCCAGGAGATGGTATGGGATCACAGTGCACATGCACTGGAACTCAATGTGCAGCTAACAGGATTTAGGTGATGCTTGGACAGAAACAAATCAGGAGAAGGGTGAGGGTTTCAGGCAGTTCTGTACTCCTGTCTTCAAAGAGCATTGAAACGTAAGCAGGGAGGTCAAAACCTTAGAAGTGATATATGGGCTGGGGCAAAATACATTTCAATGAGAGGCATAAGGAACACTATCTGTTTGCATAAAAATAATTCTGATGTAAGTTCATTAGTGGTGTACGTCACTAAGAGACTAGCCTGGAGACGAAAGTGTTCTTGGATTTAGAGTAAGGGGCAGCAACCAGAGCCTAGAAATAGAGAAAATCAAGCATTAATACCAATGAAATGGTTAATTCCTAGATGTGTTGTCAGCACTAGTGACGCACTGAAGCTGGATGCCTTCCAGAAAACAACACTTTAACTGCAGACAAAGAACTAGACTTAGCACAGAGGTGATCAGTGGAATGGCTTGGCCTGGTATATACAAGGGGTCAAACTAGATGATTTAATGATCTCTTTTGGCCTGAAAGCTCTCTATTCTCTTTAGAAGATAAATGAAAAAACCCTTTCACAAAAACCAAGCACTTGAGATATGTGTGTAATGAACTCTGCTGCTTCCAGGGGCATGGCAGAGCAGGATCTGCAGGAAGCATGACCTTGCTGCCTGCAGGCTGCCTGGAGTTGGTGGTCATCTGTTTGGTGGCTCACCACCATCGAGGCCACCACTCTCATGTGTGACGTTTCTCAGCTCTGTTTTTAATTGCCATCTCCCTGCATTTAACCAACGTTTGCTCCTTAATCTCTGTCAGGGTGAAGAGGCCAAGCGGTATGAGTAGCCTCCTGGGGAAGATCGGTGCCAAAAAGCAGAAGATGAGCACACTGGAGAAATCTAAACTGGACTGGGAGAACTTCAAGGAGGAGGAGGGGATTGTGGAGGAGCTGGCAATCCATAACCGAGGAAAAGATGGGTAAGAGGGGCTTTACCTAATAGTAGTCCAGAATTCTCCACCATTTCCTTTAAATGTGGGAAGCCCATTGCTGGCTACAGAGTTCAGAGACCCATGGGATTTCTTAAGGATTTTTTCTAGGGATACATAAAGCCAGTAGTTGCTGTAAGCATCACAGGGAGACAGCTAAGTCTGCAAGCACCTATCACTCTGCTAGCAGCCTTGTGAGTTCTCTAGGTCCAACCAATGTCTGGTTTTATCATCTCTTCTGCTTGTGGCACAGAGCATTAACTGGTCTAATGCAGCCCCCCCATGAAGAAGCACAATTGCCTTTGTCTTGTTTTCTTTTTCACTTTGGGAGGGTTTTGTTCTGTTCTTCAAATGACATATTTCAGCTGCATCTGTCCTCCTTCCTCTCGCATAAAGATTTGTGTAAACCCAGAACAGCTGGCAAGGTGCATTAAGGATTATGGCAGCACTGGGTGTTGGCTGTGTGCATCAAGCAATGTTCACTCCAATGAAGTTAATGGAAGTATCATAAAAGTAAATGACGATGCTGTAAATAAAACAGAAAGTTAATAACATGCACTGCGGGGAGTGATAATGAGATCAGAAGCAGCATTTCCACTACAAGTGCTTTGCTAAGCTCTGGGAAAACATAACCAGCTTAGTGGACAGCTCGTAAAATGTAGATTTTATTATAAGCTGTTCTTTGCAGGAAAAACTCAAAGATTCTGCATTCCAACAGATTGATTTTCCTATTTTAAATAGATATTTTATAACTGTCAAACTATCAAATAGGTGCTTTCAGTTTGAGTTTGCACCCTTCCACAACACACCTCTGTCAAATCTCCCCTGATCTGATTCTGGTCGCATGCCCTTGAAAAAGTAGAGCAATTCAGTAGGAGTGCTGGAGAGGGACAGCTGTTCTTCTGAGATTCCTGAAGTCCAAGGAGATGAATGATTTATACCACATACAGGTGTGGCAGAGAAATGTTTTGTGTCATCTCTTGTGTGCCCAAGCTGGGTATGTCAACTGTTCTTGGCCAGTGCTGTTTCCTTTCCCACCCTGTCCAAGTAGGACAGCTTGCTCTTCATGCCTGGCAAACCTTTCCAAAGACACTCACGTGATGGTCCTTGAAGGCTAAAGAAGGGATCAGCTCATGGGAAGGATGAGCAAAGCAGAGCAGCAAGTTTAAGAGCATCTTTAATCTTGGACAGCTTTGGGTTTTGCTGCCTGTCACATCCCAGGCTAGAAAATCTGCTGAGCTCTTGGCAAGTGGTTTTTGTCATTAAACAAATGAGGAACATAATGCCAGGATAACTTTACACACTCCTTATGAATATGTTTATGCTAGTCAGGCATGTAGTGTGAGGGGATCAACTGACTTATCTGCTCACTAGGAATTACTTCCACCTTCAATATAAAGGGAGAAGAGAGGAGCACTGATGGAGGCACAGCCCCCTGCATTTCTGCTTCCAGGCCACCTCGGTGTGAAGGGTGCAGTACCCTCACAGAGCAGCCATCCCGCCTGGGGGGCAGGTCACACAGACACAGCTGCTGCCGGCCTCAGGTCGTTTCACAGGAGCCTGTTGTCCCTTCTGCAGCTGCCTCTTCTCCTTTAATAATGTCAACTGTGCTCACCCTTCAGTGGGCAATCATTTACACATCTCTATAAAAATTGTAATGAGCTGTTGTTAACCCTTCAACCCAGGCAGGCGAGAGCGGGGCACTGCCTTTAATCCCTGGTGCTGTTAGAAACCTCTGCTCCCCACGTGTCCTGCTGTGTGACTGTAAATGTCTGCCTGACAAGGAAAGCTACAGCCCACTCCTGGAGATGTTTGCTCGATGCCACACATCCTGTGCACTTACAGAGATGGTCCATGCGTGCCTCAAGGAAGGCAGGAAGCTTTACTTTTTGCTCAGGAGGGAAGACAGGCTGAATTCCTTTATTGTGCTAACCCTGTAGAAATTGCTGCAGCCCAGAGCTCCTTGTACCTCCCTGGCCTTTCTCCAGCAGCCACACATGCTAGGCCAGAACACAGCCACCAGTGTAGCAGTGGGGCTGTGGCATCTTTCTGCTGCCAGTGCCAGTTATCAGCCAGCCACAGCCTGGGCCTAGAATTCCTGAGACAGAGGGAACATGTGCTGCCCCATAGCTCTGTCCTCCCTTGCCTCAGATTTTGTAGCCCCTGTGCCCCCAGCCCCCATCCAGTGATTTGCATTTCTTTAGGAGTAGAATCTGGACTTTTACAGCCTGACTGTATCAGGTCCTGAGGGCCTGTCCTGGATTTGACAGCAGGGGCTGGAGTAAGGAGCTGAGGCAGCTATCCCCTTTGCTGTTCATCTCTCTGATGTGCTTTATAAATGGAAATGTGTAGTGGCCTCTTAATTGGGCCACCTTTGTAGGGCAGCCCCATGGGGGAGCAGCCGGCCCCATGCACTCCTGCACCGGGTGACTGATGGTGACTGACAGGGGACAGGCAGCACCAGAGACCCTCCCCAGAGCAGCTTGTTAGCAGAGACAGCCTTGCTCCCAGTGGATTTACTTTGCTGTGCTGTGGATCACAGCTGCCCTGTTTCCAGGCAGGTTGATAATTTACAGGAAGGTATTGATTCAGGTAGCAAAGGTTGTTTAGACAAGCACAGGAAGAGTGGTTGTGCCTCACTCATGCACTTTGTACCATGTTTGGTGGTGCCTTGGTGTCAGCTGCATGGAGCTGCTAAGCACAGAGAGAGCTGCAGCTCCAGCACAGGCTTCAGAGCATGGAGGGGCTTGTGCCGACCCTGCAGCTTCCCTGCTCACGTCTGTCTGCACCTCCAGCCCCTGTGTGCCTGCAGCACAAGCCAGCCAGGCCCCACGAGCCCCAGTGTATGCCCAGGTAGTGTCTGGGGGGTCTGCTGTGGTACCTACAATGCTTTGCTGTAGCCAGCCAAGGACAATGCCAAGGGATGACGTCGCAGTTCCTCCTCCGTGCAGCACTGCTGGCTGCAGCTGTGAGACCGCATTCCTGGTTCATGATCCATATCGATCCCCCAGGAGCCAGGCCCTGCCCACCAGAGAGACACAGCAGTCAGGGAGGAAGAGGAGGAGAAAGAGACTGACCCCCTGCTGGGGTTGATAGATGGGTGTTACAGAGGGGCCAAAAGAGCTTCAGATTCAGTAGGTTTGGCTGTTGCCTTTGGGGTGTTCCCAGATGAACATCAGTAACTCCTGTCCTTGTCTTCCCAGCTGGGGTTGTCACTGGTGTTTAGCAGTGGAGGGGGAGGAAAACCACACACCCAGCAATATGACACTGAACACATACAGCATGACCCCTCAGCTTCCTTCCTGTGGCCTCTCTGAGCCCAGCCCCAGGAGCCGGTCACCTCCCTGCTTACAGGGATGAAGGGAAGCGACACTCCCCTGCCTGCCTTTCCTGAACCAGTGTGGGGAGGGGGCCTTAGTGCACAGCCTTCCTCCAACGGTGAGGGGCAGGAACCACAAAAATACCTCCTCCCAGCCAGCTCTTTGCCTGCATTGCTCCGTGCTGGTCCCTGCCTGTCACAGCCAGAGGAGATGAGCTGACCCAGTTGTGTCAGCACGAGACAGGCTGGAGCTGCGATGGGAATGGGGTGGCAGCAGGGATGCATGGGAGTGTTCACCCGCTTGGGGAATCACTCGCTGAAATTAATCTGGTTTAATTCATTTCCAATGGTGACAGGATGGGCAGGAGTGTCAGGGCTGTCCCTTGCAGCAAGGGCAAAGGCTCCTTGCTGGGAACACATTCAGTACAGGTTTGATAGTTGTAGCATAAAGAATTGCAGAATCACTGAATGGTTCAGGTTGGAAGGGACCTTTAAGGGCCAACTAATCCAACCCCCATGAGTGAGCAGGGATTCTTTGTCTATATCAGAGTGCTTAGAGCCCCATCCAGACTGACCTTGCAGGGACCTTATTACCAAATGTTCTTCTGTCTCAGAGAGACCACTGGTAGGAGAGGCCTTCAAGCTTCCCATGCGGGTCTTGGGCACTTCCATGGACACTGCCAGCCACCCAGCAGCCTGGAAAACCCACAGAGCCTGAGATGCTAATATTCCCTTAGGCTTTGGTCTTGCTTTCAAGCAGTGGGCTGCTTTGGTGAGCAGGAAAAGCAGTGACTGACAGAACAGCCAAATTCAGTGGTTCCCCACACGAGTTCAATGACCTTGTCATGGCAGTCCAGTGTTTGCCACCCTGGAACAAATGCAAAACTATCGTGATGATTCAATTACAGCTCCTGTTTTGAATTGCAATTTTGCTCCTTCTGTAGGTTAATTAGTAGCACAGCCCCGGGCTGTCTGTGGCAAGGGTTTGCAGCGAAGTACATTAAAATTCAGCTGTGTGCCATTAATGAGCAGCAAGGTGCTTTTCCAGGCACAGGCGTGCCTTCTTCCTCACAGCACTCAGGTGCTGTGCTGAGGGGCAGCACTAAATACTCAGTGGTGGTTAGAAGCTGGTCTGTGGCTGGGAAACCCCTGGCTTGCATCCCTGAGCTGCTGCAGGCTGGCTGGGTGATGCTTTTTGCATCCCTAGTGCTCCCTGTGCCTGTTCCTGGCTTGTATCGTGGGCCTGTCAGCTTGTATTGAAGGTTGTGGTTGGGTTTGAGATGCTTTGCTGGGTGGTGCAAAGGCCTGCTCTGATCCACTTCAATGTGTCTGTGGAGGACATCTCTCAGATGGAACCAGAATCAGCCAGTTCAGTTCTCTAGGCTGTGTGACCATCAGACCTCTGGGAGTCCCCCGGATGACAGCCAGCAGGCCACAGAGCAGTTTTGATGTCCGTAGATGTTCAGTGGAGTGATCAGTTCATGGAAAGAGAGGGAGGGAGACAGATGGTGCTTTCCCTCCCTGCTTGTCCCTTTGAGGGGGATTTGCCCCAGGCTGGGGGCCACGCAGGCTGCCATGGGCACTGCTCACGGCCTCTGCCTCTGCCTCTCTGCAGGTACATCGAGAGGAAGGCGTTCCTGGAGCGCGTGGATCACAGGCAGTTCGAAATCGAACGCGACATCAGACTGAGCAGGATGAAGCCCTGACGTGCTGGGGGTGGCCATGGGGGATCTTGCTCCCTTCTGTGCCCCAGGGCTGGCTGGGGGCTGCCAGCCACCAACGACCACCAAGCACAGAAACTGTTCTCTACCCAAGACTCAGCCTGTATGTCTCAACGTACAGGGTTTTCCTTTTACTGTAATAGTTTGGGGAGGGTATTTGTCAATGGACAGGAGGAACTTTGAGGGTTAAATGGCCCAGCAGCTGATAGAAGACACTGGTGTAATTCTGGCAACAACTTTCCCAGGAGAAGAGGTGGTGGCACCCATCCTTTACCAATCCCAGGTGCTTCTGGCAGCAGGAGGAGCCGCCAAGGCTGGGAGAGTACTGGCATGTTTGGTGGTGAGAGTGGAGCTGCGGGAAGGTTTCATGGCTGCTGTGCATACGCAAGCTGTGGGCTGGAGCCCTTCTGCCTGCTCTGCCAGCCCCACAGCACTCCCTGCCCCTCCGCCCTCTGCTCCTGTCCAGACAAAGCCAAACTGTCTGTACTTGTTTGTGGGGTCTGATGATGCTGGGGGGGGTTAAGCAAGCTGGTGAAGAAATCTTTCCTTGTTCACTCTGTCAAGAAGATGGGAGCAGCTGCAGCAGGCAGGAAGGGCCAGGATCTGAGTGTTCACGTGAATAAAGTATTCCATCCCAACACTCTCGCATGTTGACAGTGTGGTTTGTGCGGGAAGCAGAGGACAAAGAAATTAAGGATCATGTACTGTAAGGAGTGTCTGACAGGAGTCATAAAAACCTCTCTTAGAAGTGCCCAATGTGCGTCCTGAAGCAGCCTGGGGGTCAGAGCAAGCGCTTGAATCACTTTCCCTCCTCATTACTGGGGCTGGTGGCGCAATGAAACCCAGAACTGGGGGTGATCAGGTCAATGCAGTCCTGTAGCAGTGCTGCAGGAGTAAGGAAACCCATCCAAAGCGTGGCCACGCAGGGACATTCAGCAAGTGCAGCTGGCTGGGAGGACAGGCCAAGGCGCCTGGGTGTGGAAGGAGCAGCCGGAGCTGGAGACCAGCAACGCATCGTCATCCCAGCCATCCCTGCTGGCCTGGCTCTGGTGGAGTTGGGCAGCTCCTGATGTCTGGCCTGTGCACATCCTTGGAGTAGAGGTACTCGCCAGCATTTCCCCACAGGATGCTCTGGGCCTGCTTGGTGCAGCCCGTGCTGGTGCTGTGCAGGGAAAGCAGCACAAGCACCATCCTTCCTGCCCACAGGGTGAGTGATGCCATCACTGCCCATGGCCCCTTGCCTGCGGCTCTGAGCATGGTCTGAGCCTCGGGCTCATGTGTCTACTGCTGAGTCAGCCTCTGCTCTGTGGCCTGCAGGATAGAACAAAACACCACGTGCACAGGGTAGCTGCAGCCTTTGGTGCCCTATTCTGTACAGGATCAGCTGTAATGGACCTGCTTAAACAAGCCTGAAATTCGACAGAAACAAAACAACGGAGTGATGACATGTTTTCATCTCCAAACACTTCCAAGCCAGTTGCTGCTCTGGCTTAGGTTGCAAAAACAACCAGAGTCCCTGTGCAGGACACTGTAGTGGGGTTATCTCAGCTTGGGGCTCCTGGGTGGCATTGAATGGTCCTGGCAGGACCTCAGTGGGGGCTGTGGAGCAAGGCAGGTGCTGCTGCAGTAGTTGGGCTGCTCTCCTGCTCGGAATGGTAGTGCTGGACTATCTCCAGTGCCTTCTCTCCTTGTATGCTGTCCTGCCACCCTTACAGGGTCCCTCCCAACAGGGACCCCAAGGCAGCCCAGGCTTGTTTTGCTGCAGATCCCTGAAGATGGTGAGGCAGCCACAAGCAGGTCTGGGAGGGCTGGGTCTGCTGTGAGTGCTGAGCTGACAGCCAGGGAAATGATTTGCCTATTGCTCTGCTGTTGCTGAGAGGAGAAGAGGGAATATTTGGGAGTATTTATGCCCTGTGTCTCACATGACTCTGACGCTGGACAGCAGGAGGGAAGGGTCATGTCAGCCCTGCACAGGCTGGGATCCCATGGCATCTGGCTTCTGGGGGCCATCGACCAAAACCTTTGCTGCAGTGTGAGTATCCCTGCTGCATTCTAGGGCCCTTTCTGCTCCAGCAGCTGGGCAGCACCAAGTAGTTAAGAAAAGGAAAATAATTCAGTGCATTGTATCATGAGCAAGAGCAGAATGGAGATGCAACATGGAGATCCCAAAGGCCAGAGGCACCAAACCTAGCCTTGTTTTTAAAAGCATTAAAGAGCTCCAGGCTGTGTCCATAGTGAGTCCTGCAGCTGCATCTGGCTCTGGATGGCTTGAGGGTGGCTTTGGATTCACATGCACGCTAAGAGTGTGTTAGAGGGATGTGGCCAGCACAACCTCCCCTGGCATGCTGGTGAACTGAGAAAATTGATGATCCCCCCAGTTTACAGGATCCTGCCTGCCAGCCCCAGCTATGCTCTTCAGAAACCCTCTATAGTTTTTATTTCTCTTCAGCTGAGCTAATGTGGAAAATCTTGAAATCTTGGAAGCAACCTGACGTGCTGGAAAAGTACAGTGTAACGGCAGTGGCTGAGAGCCTTGACTCCCCTCTCTGCTGGGCTCCCCCACTCGTGGCAGGATGGTGTGCCCAGCTCAGCTTGAGGATACTGGGCTGTGGTGCCAGCTCCTGGCCCAGCAAGCTGGGACAAGCTTGGTGGGATGGCCAGGAGGCAGCCTCCAGCCTGGGCTGATTCCTGGCTTCCTCCACACTCCAAAGTGTCCCACGTTTTTGCTGGGTTGGATCATTTATTCCTCGCTTCTCTTTCCTAAAGATGAGGAGTGATTTACAGGTCTCCAGAAAACACAGCTTGACTGCTTTGGAAGGAAAAAAAACCCAACCAAAATGCCTCTCTGCTTGCTATTTCCATTGCCCAGTTGCCATCCCACGAAGGGGAGTGGCCCCAGGACCTGTCAGCCCTCAGCGTCCCCACCAGCTCTTGATGTCCCTGGCAGCCCTGCACTTTCTGCGAGGAGCAATGTTCTCAGATGTGGGTCCATCTTGTGACACATTCCCACCTTGAGCTCTCTTCTCTGGGAAGCTCACATATTCTCCATGGGTTGGGACCCACTCTGGGCATTTGCTTGGGGTAATTTTGGGCCTATAAGGAGTCCCTCATGGCCAGAGTATCACCTCACCCCGAGGAGCTCCCTCTTCCCTGGCTGCCTGAAGGGGCCCATTGTGCAGCCGAGCCTCAGACAAGGCTCCAATTGTGTCCGTGTGTCCTGATGGTCGGGGCTTCTGCCACGGCATCCTTGTGCTGGGGCCGTGGTAAAACCAGCTGTGCCCAACCCACACCCACAGGCTCAGCTTTACTGATCTGCTGGGGTTTGTGCGGGTTGTTACGGGGCCACGAGAGTCATGTCAGGGAGGTAACACTGTGCATTTAAAGCTGCTTCAGTGAAAGGGATGCGGGAATAAATGTTGGTTCTCAACATGAGAGGAGGCTGAATGCTGGCTGGCTGGAGTGCATCCCATAGCCCCAGGCTGTCCAAAGGACCACAGCAGGATTCATGGACAGAGCTGCCATGGGGCAAAGCATAGCAGCTGGGAGAAGGAGGGACCAGAGCATGGAGGGATCAGAACATGGAGCTCACCTTAGGAGCACCTCCCTGCTGCCAGGGCAGCAGTCCCGAGGGGCAGAGCTGGTGCCTGGAAGGTGATGCTGGCAGCATCATATCCTCTTTTTCAAGATGTTTTTAGCCTCTTCCCACCTCTCTTTCAGAGCAGCTCAGTGGGATTCTGTTTGCAGCATGTTCAAAAATAATGGGAAGTAATGGAGTGGCCTGTGTGTCTCCCAACCCATTTGAGGGTCTCCACCCCGGGGCATCTTTGTGCTGGTGGTGGGTGCTGGCACTGACATTTGAAACCCAGCTGATGGCGATGGCACAGCCAGCCCTTCCTGCTGTCAGCCCTTCCTGCTCCAGCAGAGAGCCCCAGCCGAGGGTGAGGATCAGCACCAGCCCTCACTAGGGGATGAATGGGGAGACAAACAGAGCTGCTTCTGTTGGGGCAGCCTGAGGCCTGCAGTCTGCCTTGGCTTTGCTGGAGATGAGGGAGTGCCCTGCCATCCTGCTCTTCAGAAAGGCAAGCAGCCTCCCCCAGCATCTTCTCTCCACAGCTAAGAACCAACCCAGTGCCACAGACAAGCCTGGGAATAAATCCTGGTTGTGATCCTGTTGGATCCCGTGATATTACAAGCCAAGAGAAATGTCTTCATTATTTCCAGAATATTGAAGTATAATAAATCCTGTCCTGCCTTATAGGATTTATTTCTTCATTCATTGCTAGGAGACTCAGTCCTGTGTAATCCTATTGCTGCTCCAGGAGATGGGGAGTGGCTTTCCAAAGAACAGACCTGGCAGGGCTGTGGGCAGGAGCAGGAAGCCCCAGCCAAAGCTGCTGGTCCCAGCAAACATCCCAGTGCCAGCCCATTTCCTGGTATGTCCCACTGTCCCAGAGTTGTGCCCTGTGTTTGATTCACCAAAATGAATCTCATCCAATGGTTGGAGCACGGCTGGGCCAATGGGACATTATTTGGCTGCCAGCCAAATAATACGGCATGGCTCAGCATAGCCTGCTCCCCCTGTCCATCGTACACCTGCCATGCTCCCCCACATCTCACTTTGGAGTCCTCCTACACCTTCTCACACCATATCCAGCAGGAAAAGCTGCAAAAAGCCAGGAATAGCCGGGCCCAGCACAGCCAGTCAGCCTGCCCCTGCAGAGCCAGCTGTGCCTGGCTCGCCATACACCAGGGACTCTCCGGAAGACAATGATGGACACATGAATATGGCTGGATGTTTTGCCACTGAAGTGTTTTCCATAGCAACCGTTGCTGGGGCAACCTTCATCCCAAGGAGCATCCATCCCGAAACACCCAGCCCTGTGTCCAGTGGAGCTGGCAGGGAATCACAGCATGGGACTGGTGGGACCCTCTCCATACCCCAGCAGCAGCAGCACAGGGATGCTCTGGTAGCCAACCCAGCTCTGAGCATCCCCAGTGCTGCAGGGCCCCTGTAACGCACCACTTTTCATCTTCTTTTTGGCATTTCATTTTCTCAAAGGTAGGAGAAGCCAAAGGGAGACCTGTTGGTGCCTGTTGCCCCATGGGTACTTGGCTGAGGAAGCAGGGATGTGCAGGAGCTGTTGCCAGCTCAGGGTGCTCAGCAGATGCAATCAGTGATTTTTGGCTGTGATGGACCAAAAATGGGATCGATTTTGACAGTGAACACTTTGATCTGAGCATCAACACCGGGAGAGAGAAAAGTGAAATTCCAACTGCTTTTAAGTCCAAAGGCAGGAAGCTTATGGCCCCTCAGCACCTGCGTGAAGTCATATGGTGGCAACTTCAGCCTGGGGACAGCTCGGGGATCCCAGGAGACCCTCACTGCTGGCCTGGTGGGCCCATACCAGACTCAGGATCTCCAAAACAAACACACCCTGGCTTCGTGGGATCAGCTGTAGAGTGGTGGGAGAGAGGCTGGGGAGCCTGGAGCCCACTCCAAGGATGCTCACGGTGCTCAGTGCCTGCACTGTCACCACTGTCACCAACAAGAGGAAACCACAGTTCTCAGGCTGCGGTTTGCGGGCACGACCACAGTCCCTGCCACCGGATGTCTCCCACCCACAGCTGTGCCTCAGTTTCCTTTTCTGCCAGTGATACACAGGGACACTTGCCTCCAAGCTGGGCACAGTGGTGGTGGCTCAAGTGCTGCTTTTTGGGGAAGGGCATGTGTTTGCAATCTGGCCTCAGCTCTGCCGCTGCACCCTGGTGTGGCCTGAAAGTAACCCCGGAGGGTGAGAGGAAATGCCGTGATGGGGATGGTGGCTGGGAGGCACATGCACAGTCAGGGGCACATTCCCGGCCTGTCTCCACACGCACCACTCACTCACTGGCCTGTGGCTCTCGCACAGACACAGTCATTGCCCACCTGCCCCTGAGCCCACTGGCTGCAGGCACCCCTTGTGCCCCTTCCCTTGGTTCCCTATGTGCTCTGGCTCTCACATACTTGGGGAGCAGCATGGGTGTCCGTGCAGCTTGTGCATGACCACAGGTCCTGTGCCCCCACACAGCTCACACGTGTGTCTCCCACAGCTCCCAGCTGCAGCCACACTCCCAGCCTGCTCCCAGGCTCTCTGCAGATGATGGCAGGGACTATGGCACAGCATACAGCGATGCCAAACTCAGGCTTACCAGCTGCTGGGGTGCCCATGGGCCATGTAGCCAGGCTGTTGAAACAGGCCAGACAGGCATTGGTGTGCCACAGGTATTGTGGTGTGCCACGTGTGCCATGTGAGCCATTGCACCTGCAGCTACCCATTACCTGCCCCTTGTATCCCCCTGCTATTAAACACCATGCCCATTAGACACCCCAGAACTCCCCTGTTAACCCTACTGTTACCCTTTATTGCACACCTGTTACACACCCATTAATCTTTAATGACCTTTGCTCATTGCACACCCATTGCAGAGCTTTTTTCCTTCTTTGCGCACTCATTGCACACCTATTACACATCCATTTAGCCTTTGTTGCAGACCAAGTGCAGGCCCATTACAACACCTGTTGCACACCCTCCTGCGCACAGCTGTTGCACGCCTGTTCTGCTCCCCTTACCCTTTGTGGCACTTGGTCACGCCCCCTGGGCCCTGTCACAGCCCCAGGGTCCCGTCACTCCCCCCGGCCCGTGTCACACCCGGTCTCGCCCCCTTTACACACGCATGGCTCCCCCGTCACTCCCCCCGTCCAGCCCCGCCC
>VYXF01006039.1:305197-480106 GCA_013397295.1 Polioptila caerulea | reverse complement strand
TTTTTTGTATCTCACCAATGGCATTACACCTGTGCACGGTTTTCATGCCCATCATCTCCCTTAGGATTTGAAGGAACCTAGACCTGTAATCTCTTTGTATGAAAGCTGTTTTTAAGTTTGGACACACATATCTAGTTTCTTTTCAATGTAGTCCAACAACTGGAATTATAGGTCTAAATATTTCCATGTCTTGTTTCTGAAGAAAGCCAGTAGCAAATAATTTGAAATAGATTAATTAGGAAAAAAAATATATATTTTCATTTCTCTGTCCTTTCATGTAGCAGAAATAAAACTATATCTTTGCCTGGCCTGCTCTACTTAACTATTTACTTTTTCCATTTATTTACCATTTACTATTTCCATTTATTCCTTTAAACACCACAGCTTTATGAGCAAGTTTCACAGGGAACATATACATTTTTCAAAAATAGTTCAGATTGTTTACTTAAAATCTTCTGCCTGGCACCATACAACCACCTATTTAATTTTAAGTAATAAATATATTTTCTGTGTAAACCCTTTTCCATATTTTTGTAATTTTTCAGAGTCCTTTACTATAACTTCTCTCATTCAGCTCTTGTACTACAACAATTACTAATTCAAATACCTATTTAGAAGAATGCAAAGACAGATAATTTCACTTTCAACATCTATCTTGCTTATCATCTTGTATTTGTAGTTTTCCTTTTATATTGTCACATTTTGTTGAAGTGAATTTATACTCGTTTGTAGTTTTTTTTGTTTTTTCTTTTCTTGTTTTTCTTTCTTGTTTTTTTCTTTTCTTGTTTTTCTTTCTTGTTTTTTTCTTTTCTTGTTTTTCTTTCTTGTTTTTTTCTTTTCTTGTTTTTCTTTCTTGTTTTTTTCTTTTCTTGGCTTTTTTCTTTCAATTTTACTTAGAGATTCAAATAAGAGGATAAATAATTTCTGCTATTGCCTTGCAAGTGAAAAATTTTGTAAATGAAAAATTTGGCAATTTTTTTTAAATGTTATTGCGGTATCTTTGTGAAAACTTCAAATGTGAATATTGATCCTGTGGCAGAAGAATAATATACTTGCTATGGCTGGGTTCTGCATTAGTTGTTGAACTAAGAAATGTTATTTACTTCAATAAAGGACTGCACCATTTGACAAAACAAGTTTAAAAGATATCAGGTTTTGGTCATTTGAAAGCCATCTATTTCCCTATTATCTAGAACTTTTTTTTAAAAGTTATAATTGTAACTATAGCTTAGCCATAAGAACATTTAAAATGTTACCAATAACCACTAAATTCAGTTTCCCACAAAGTCAAGAAAATTTGAAAATATCCATCTCCACTGCTGAATTTAAGAGAAAACAGATTTGGTTGTTCTCGTCAGGTTTTTCTAAGTCTGTGTTAACTTCCTTTGAAAAAACTTATGGCAGTGCAGGGTTAAGCCAATGGCTCTACAGCCAGTCATGTGCACATTGGCTTGTGTATGTGAATATGTGCAAGGGAGAGACACTGTCAGGCAGAAACTCCAATGAATTCATAAATTGTTCTAATTCTGAGCACATGAGGACAAATTAACCAGGCACCTCACACTCGAGGGAGAGTAACAATGCCCCTGACTTTAGCACTGCCCAGTTTTCAGTTTTGGAGAAGAGAAGGAAAGGCAATCCCTGAGGTAACAAAAAGCACTTTTACAGTATTTAAAATTATACACAAGGTCCTTGTGAGCTATTTTTCTTCACATAAGGGTGTGCAGAGGACTTTATAAGCTTTAGGGCAATTTAGATCATCAGATCAGATGCCTACTAGATATAAAAGAAACAAATCTGTCCCACTCAGATGAAATACAGCAACAAAGTTTTTGGGAGAGAAACCAAGATGATCAGTCCAATTTCTAGAATATTCACTGGTTTGTTGCCTAATGTAAAGGTGAAACTCAGCTTTAGAAATCCTCCAGCAAGTTACAGTTTCTGCTTCTCTCATTCCTCTCCTTTCACTCACCACTTGGCTCCAAGTCAGAAAATCTTTAGTACAGAAAACCTCGTATAATCAGTGTTTACACTACTTGTGTCATAAATGGCACAAGAAATTAAGTCAGGACAGTATAACTCCTCCAAAGAAACCTTTCTCATTACTTACATATCAAGAAGACAAGTCTCTATCTCAATGGGACTGTAATTTGTCTTGTCAGTTGTTGCAGCAAACTTGGACGACTGGGTATAAATTACCTTGACACTACTCCAGCAATTTTTATAGATGCCAGGGTGTATATTTAATGTTGAGATCTGCTAGTGTAAATACTTGTCCACTTTAATCATGATTCATAAGGAATGTTTATGTATCAGGATCTATTTTTATAAAAATAATAATTCAGAGAATACAATAACATGCTTTATCTAGCAGAGCATTATCATGAAGACCTAATTCTAACAATCTCAAAAACAAAAAACATTTTTTCCAAGACTACACAAGTAGAAAAATATGTATTCTGCAATTTATTTTTTTTATCTCATAAGTCTTTTTTCCTAAATTGAATTCAAAATGCAGGCTGTATTACACATGTTCAGAGAAAACACCTCTCCAAAAGCAGTAGGAGGGGATTCCATCTCCGTTTTCTACTGTTCACAGGTTGTTGAGTATGCTGAGCATATGAGATCATCAAATTTGAGAAGGTGTATTAGATTTTAATGGTCTCTTTTTAAAAAAATTATGAATAGACACTTTTCTTTCTAAATATTTGCACAATGGACTAAATCACTAGAGTACCTCTGGTCATTCTTTTAGTATTCTGCTATCCACAAAGCAAGAAGTCATTGTAAGGAATAGAGCATGTATTAAAGTTTTCCTGGGAAAATGCTATGAAGAAAAATTATTTTTAGAATTCTTTTCTAGGCTAATTAATCTGCCTTGAGCAGTCTATGTATGTAAGTAGGAGGCACTTAATCATCCTTCTAAAGCACAAAATGCAAGTTTTGTAACATTCATCCGCTTGTCAAAAGCAACCACGCACCTTTGAAACAGAGTCTTATTTTTAAAGCTGAAAAGATGGGCAGCTCTGAGCTCTCTAAGTGAAATACATGAAATTGAAAATAAATGCAAACATAGTTCACTTAAATAAAATTAGGTGTCCAAATCTCTGCAACTCCATTCTCATTGCTTTCTACACCTCTACTATTCTGAAAATTTCCAGTATAAGGAAGGCAAACCAGAAATTTTTGCTGGTTTATTAGAGAATGGAAATGCCCTTAGCCTACTGCCTAATTTACCATGTAACAGGATTAATGTATCTTTTTGGATCTCATGATGTTGACATAGACAAAAATAGTACACAGATGTCTTTATTAGGATTTGAGGGAAATCTCTGAAAATACCAGGGATGTCTGCCTTCACAGTGTGGGTGGATTATATTAATAAAAATTACATATGTTCAAATAAATAAAAATTGTGTTTCACATAAGCTTCTGAGTTTAAAGTTTTAGTATTTTAGCTTTCCTGAGTTTCTGTACAAAATCCTATTATCACTATGGAGAGAAGCACTAGCCTTATTTTCCTTCAGGTCTCATAAGTCCTATGTAAGCATGGTGATGACATACGTAATTCCAATGCAATTGTTAAAGATAAGATGCAATTGGACAAATAGATACAAAAAGTGTGACTTTTAGAGCATGAAAAGCAAAAAGAAATGTTCAGGTACCATACACTTTTAAATGCAATCTCCTATATTGCAGAATGGATTTACTATTTATTAAATACTAAAACTGAAATGCCAAAAGGTTAAAGGTCTAATATTTTGATGTGGGACATTGAGACAAACAAACCTGTGTATCTGACTTCTCATCTACCTAAAATTTACCCTGCACTGCCTCTTGCAAACTTGAAATTGCAGAAAAGGGTAATTATTACAAACCCAAGAGCAGGAATAGAGTGTCTGCCATCTTACATGCACTAAATGTCAGAGAAGAAAGACTGAAAGCACTGACTACAACAAATTCTCATCCTTTTAGAACTTTACGAATACTGAATAATGAATATGATTTCTGTAGTGATATTACACCTCTCCTATCTATTTTTCATTTAAAAGTGGCACACAGAAGAATTTCAGGGGCCCTGTATGCCATAATCCTTGTAGCCACAGAGTCCTACACCATAACAAGGAAGACTTCTATCTAAACAGGTGACTATCATTGTTTTCCTTTCGTGGCCATATCTGATAACTCTATTGGTATATGACTTAAACTACTTATTTTCTATTTTCTTAACACTATAGGATTGTTCAGTCACTAAAGAGTGATATGCAAAACATGAGTTTAGTCACAAAATCACTAATAAACTCCAGACACTGCCTGGAAATTTTCCTGAAGCCTAATTTTTTTTTCCATTATTTTATTGAGTTTATTCTTTGGTTTTGAAAAGGTTTGTATAAATATTGTTTTTCAAACTGTCATGAAACACCTCATTTTCTTTAGACTGCATTTTCTTCTGTAATCTAGTAATTGGAACCTTAAAAAGTCATGCATATCAATCAGGAGAAAAAATATAATCCTTTGGGGAAAAAAGAAAACAAACATTATGATATGACTTGATGATGCAAATCAAAGAATATTTTCATCCAATTCAACTTTTGCCTCTATGTTCTGCTAGGGTGAGTTTCACTTACATGTCTCACATGACAGTCTGGAAGCCTTGTCATCATATATCCATATTGATGCTGGAGCAGGAGCAACACCCAGGGATATCATTTGCAGTACCCAGTGATGTAATTTTCTTCTGCATCTTTCCGAAAAGAAAGGATAGTGCTCACTTCTCTCGTAGCTGCTTTTGTTTACCAGAAATAGCTGCTTATGCAATTAGATTTTCACAGTGTATTTTCTGTATTTTCTCTGAAAGCAGGACCAGATATGATCTATGTGAGGAATCAGCCATTGTATAAACTAATCATAGAGGTTAGAACATTTTTCCTTGCTGCAATGTAAATGATCCTGACTGAAGTTTCATCATGCATAGACCATCAGCTCCAAATGCCGACTTGCTAAGCTAAGTGCACTGTTTCCTTGAGGTGAGTTCTATCCCCTTGTCTTCTAAATCAGCAGGAATGCATGGAGCACCAGATGTTTTCATTTTAATATTGCCCATTTCTAGTGCCTTGATTCAAGCATGTTGTTCACCAATGTCATGTCATTCCCCAGCCATGGGGAATATATATATATGGGAAATATTTTCAGCTTTTCCACTGAAAAAATTGTTAGGCAGCTCATTTTGTTGCATATTAAAATTAATATTTTATTAATTAGACTTAGTTCTGAAATGGAATCATAATTAGAAAAAAAAAAAAAAAAGCAGAATTTTAGGGGAGAAATGTCTACTTCGAGAATGAGAATATGATTAATCTTTCTTCAATATATGAGGGCAGTGCATGATGTGACATTGAAAGAATAAATAATTGTTCCTTATTACAGTCACAACTAAACCACAGATTAGAAACTAAATGGAGACTCCCAAAATTTCCTTCTTCAATACTAAGGGCTAAAGTAAAAATTTAATAGAATCTGACAGAAAGTAGTCTTGTTTATGTTTTACTTTCAAACAAAAACTTTATTAATTACACTTGTGTATCAAGGTCACACTATGGTTTTACTAACGTGAGAAAGACTGAACCAGTTGTTCTGTCTCAGTCAAGGGACAGCAGTAGTTTCAAAAATATGGTTATTTAAACATCAAAAAGTGTCAATAGGCTAAAGTAAATTCAATGTATAGCAAAGGGGTCATATTTACTCTAATGTCCAGCTGTCCTTTTTTCTTTCCTTGTCTAGTTACTGAAGAAAGAATTATTTTGGTTGCATCTATCTACACTAACCAAATAGGGCTACTAGCAAGCAAGTGGAATGGTCACAGTAACAGCATAATGTCTTTTTCAAAAAAAAAATAAATAAAAATTAAGCATCCTTGATGCTTTGTTACTTACAAAGACCAACTTCCTTAAGGAATAAATCTTGTGTTTCCGTGTAAAATCTCCATGCTTCTCCTCACATAGAAAAGCACCAAATTAGAAAGTCTAACCTGTCTTATGAAGCTAATTCTGGATCACTGGTTTAATTTTTTTATTCACAAGAGCTATTCATCAAACAACACTGTAAGTCCAAACAAGGTATATAAAATATTATTAGATAAGCAAGTCATCTAACTTTAAAAAATAGAATTTTCCAAAGTATAAGCACATTGATCAATTAGGCAGTTAAAGGAATCTGCCATCTTGCATCAGTAATATTTTTTAAATTAAGTCATTCAGTATAAAAGCCTTATTATTATTCAGAACACTTCTCAGCTACAGCTGTAAGATTTGATTAAATCAGTATGTGCCTAGTAGGAACAGTTGAGAAAAGCAGTGTGAAAATACATGCAAAGTTCACAGTTCAAGAGGAACAAAATGCCAACTAAATTCCACAGATAAAATCAAAGTATATATTAAACTCTACCTTTCTGAGATTTTTCCTATATTAAAGCAAAGTTTTTTTCAAGTATAGACTGTTAAAATTAGCAAAAATAATATAATTTTTTGAGATTACTGTGCATAGAGTTCTATAGCAGTCTCTCTGGCTGCTTTTGCTTCCTGCATACCAAAGCATGAAAGCTGATATAAAATTAGAGGAATGAGAAATGAGAGGTCATAGAATCACAGAAAGGTGGAAATTGAAACAGACCTCAAAAGGTCATGTTGCCCAAAGCCCCTGCTCAAGACCCATTTAGAACAGGTTGCTGAAGACCATGTCCAAGTAGCTCTTCAATATCTCCAAGAACATAGATTCCTCACTTCTTTGGGGAACCTGTGCCAGTGACTAGTCACCCTCACAGTAAAAAAGTCTTTCCTAATACTTATCTTGAGCCTTCTCTGTTTCAAGTGGCATTTAATACCTCTTGTTAGGTTACTGAGCACACCTGAAAAGAGCCTGACTCAATCCCTCGTGCACCCTCTCTTCAGGTACCTGTACATTCTGCTGAGAGTACCCCAACGTTTTCTAGGCTAACAGTACTTGCTCTCTCAGCCTTCCCTAATACAAGAAATACTCCAGGCCATTCACCATCTTTGTGGCCCTCTTCTGAGCTCTCTCCAGTATGTCCATGTCCCTCTTGTACCAGAGAGGCTAGAACTGGATGCAGCACTCCAGTTGTGGCCTCACCAGGGCTCTAAGCAGAGGGGAAGGGTCACACTACTGGCAGGACTTCTAATGCACCTTTAACATTCTTTGCTCCAAGTGCAGCTCATGTTCAGCTTGGAGACCTCCAGGATCTCCAAGTTCTTTCTCAAAGCTACTTCCCAGCTTCTTGGTCCCTAGCATGTATGGGTGCCTGGGGTTATTCCGTCCCAGGTGCGGGATTGCACTTTGTTGAGCTTCATGAAGTTCCTGACAGCTCATTCCTTCAGCCTCTTAGAGGCCCTTCTGATGGCAGCATGACCCTCTGGCATATTACTTACTCCAGCCGATTTTGTGTCATCTCCAGAATTCAATGCTCATTCTTAATAATAGGACACAAAATTCACATTAATGTAATATTAAGAGGTAACAGTTTCAATTAGCAATGTCAAAATTTTGTTTTGATCTGCAGATATTTTCTTATTTACATCAAAATATGTCTTATTTATGTTGAGAAGGCAGAGTTTCTGGCATTTACTGTACAAAATAGATTTACAGACACTAGTAATTAGAAGTACTCACTCCTAGGTGCAGGTCAACAGGATTGATACATATTCCTAAAAGACCAGCATACAGAACATGGAAGTTACAATATATCTAAGAAAGGCTTGTCAATGTACTATGTTAATATGCCTTAGAATCTCTTCCAAAATGGGTATGTATTTTTTTAATCATTATGCAGGGGTTGCTAAGAAACTGAAGTATATTCTTTTCATGTTTAGTATGCAAAATCTAAAGTTTTGTGTACCACTTTCATTACTCCTCTATTTTACCATTAAGTTTCGTTACCCACAGGAAATCCAAGTCAAACACAAGAGAAATATGAGATGGACATTATAAATTTCAGATGATAAATCAGCATCAAATTAGCTGTAACCTTGAAAGAAACTCCATATGTGTAGATAAATATGTACACAGAAAAATATTTTTGTGCAGAAAGACTGGGGAAAAAAAGAAATATAAAGGAAACCAAGATGATTCAATATTGAAGAAAATATTAAATCATCAATTTTTTTGCATATTTCAAAAGACGTCGTGAAATCCAAAGGAGATTACAATAAATTGTTTATAATGTTTCTAATGAAAAGAGGTTGCTGTGCTCTGGGGAGTTACCCACAGGAACTGTACAATTATAAATGAGATAGATAGTTATCTCTTTCCTGCCCCAGCACTGGAACAAGGATTCTGCCTCAGGAGAAAGAGGTCTTTGGAAATCAGTTCATGATGCACGATGACACTTTGACATGGCCTGCTGATACAATGGGAAGAGCAGAGCTGCTCAGATATACAAATAGAAACCACTACACACTGTTTTACGTCATGGTTCTATAAATGCTTCACTCTGTTCCTCAGGATATATTATCTGGAGCATTATAAATTCAATAAAGTCAATTAATGTGAACTATTTCTAGGTAGACTACTCTTAAAAATCATGGATTTAAGTCTAAGTAATGTCTGCTTTTCCAGATCATGTTCTCTTTTGTACCAGAGAAATAACAGATTCTGACGCAAAAGAGGGAGCTAGCATTCTATTTTAAATTCAAGTCTAATTTAAAAAATATAACCTCCAGCAACTTCACTGTCATTACAATCAATCAAAGTGATAGCCTTGGAACTGCAAACCACTTCCTCAGTCATATCTGCTAGTGCAATATTTATGAATTGCTTTCCTCATCATAGCAATTTAACTGGTACTGTTATTACAGAGACAAGAACAGTCTAATACCAGCTATCATAACTAATACTATTATTTTCAAAATACTTTAATTACTCTTGAATTATAAAACTTATAGGCTATTTTTAAAGTATAAATACCACAAAAGATTACATACACTCACATACATGCACATAAATATGCTGACTATCAGCTAAAGGTCAGTGCTGTTTTTAAGCTAAAAAAGTTCATCCATCCTCTTTTATTGAGGAGGAATATGTGCAATGTTGTCTTCCTACTTTACAAGCTAGAATAAATAAGGAGAGCAATACTGTGTGCCATAAACATGACATATGCATTAACTCCACAGTACCACCCAGCAGTTAAAGCTACCTTCCAGGAATGCCTTCAAGCCCAGTGATGAGAATCCTACATGCTCCATGTCTAGTCCTTGAACAGTTTCAAAGCCTGAAGAAAGTGCAAAAATGGGCCACAGGGACTGGGACACACGTACACCTGGCCAGGAGGAAACACACAGAGCTGCTCCCAGGCTTCATGCTTGTGTACAGGCCTGATGAGAGGTGTAAGCTGAAGCTATGACCAGCAGACATTCTGAGCTCAGAATCTACTTCTGGGATAAACACTTGAAAGCCCAGCTCTCTTGAACAATTATTTTGTTCATCTTATTTCCATCTAGTTCTAATCTTGGATTTTTATTCTGGGAGGTATTGAAAAACACCTAAAGAACAACGCAGTTATTGGTCACAGCCAGCATGTCTTCATGAGAGGAAAGTCCAGCTTATCAAATCTGATTTCCTTTTATGACAAGATAACCCATCCAGTTATCAAGAAAAACCAGTTGAGGTAATCTGTTAGGATTTCAATAAAGCTTTTGATACTGTCTCTCAGAGGATCATTCTGGACAAAATGTCTGGCACACATGTGAATAAAAATATCATGGGGTGGGTGAGCAACTGGCTCATAGGTCAGGCACAAAACGTTACAGTGAATGGGGTGACATCAGACAGGGGAGCTGTCCCTGGGCTCCACAGGGCTCCACCTTCAGCCCTGTCCTCTTCAACATCTTCATAAATGATGTAGCAGGACTGGGTGGATCACTGAGCAAGTTTACAGATGATAAAAGCTGGGAGGATCTCCTGACTCCCTCAAAGGCAGGGAGGCCCTGCAGAGAGACCTCAACAAATCAGAGGGCTGAGCAATCACCAACCATGTGAAGTTCAANCTTCAGCCCTGTCCTCTTCAACATCTTCATAAATGATGTAGCAGGACTGGGTGGATCACTGAGCAAGTTTACAGATGATAAAAGCTGGGAGGATCTCCTGACTCCCTCAAAGGCAGGGAGGCCCTGCAGAGAGACCTCAACAAATCAGAGGGCTGAGCAATCACCAACCATGTGAAGTTCAACAAGGGAAAGTACCAGATTCTGCACCTGGGGTGGGGCAATCCTGGTTGTACGGACAGACTGGGGAATGAGATGCTGGAAAGTAGTGCCATGGAAAGGGACCTGGGGGTCCTGGTCCATGACAAGTTGAACATGAGCCAGCAGTGCCCTGGCAGCCAGGAGGGCCAACCCTGTCCTGGGGAGCATCAGGCACAGCATCACCAGCCAGGCAAGGGAGGGGATTGTCCTGCTCTGCTCTGAGCTGGGGCGGCCTCACCTTGAGACTGGGCAGCAGTTTTTGGCATCCCAGTGTAAGAAGGATATTAAGCTATTAGGGAGCATCCAAAGGAGGGCAACGAAGATGGTGAAGGGCCTTGAGGGGAAGCCATATGAGGAGTGGCCAAGGGCCCTTTGTTTGTTCAGCATGGGGACAAGGAGACTGAGGGGAGACCTCATTGCAGTCTGCAACTTCCTCATGAGGGGAAGGGGAGGGGCAGACACTGATCTCTTCAAGTTTGTGACCAGTGACAGGACTCAAGGAAACAGCATGAAGCTGAGTCAGAGGAGGTTTAGATTGGTTATTAGGAGAAGGTTCTTCCCCCAGAGGGATGCTGGACACTGGAACAGGGTCCCCAGGAAAGTGGTCACAGGACCAAAACTGAGAGAATTCAAAAACTGTTTGGACAGCGCCCCCAGACACTTGTGTCTCTTGGGGATTGTGCTGTGCAGGGCTAGGAATTGGATTCAATGATCCTTGTGGTCCCTTTCCATCCAGCTTGTTCTGTGATTCTGTGATTATTTTTATTGCCTGTATCTGTCTATCATTTATTTGCAGGTCCCCAAAAAAATTGCAGGAATCCCACACTATTCTTACAGCCATGATTTCTGGTGAGTACAGTTTGCAATGTTTATAAGTCGTTTGTGAACTTTGGCAGTTTACTGACTCAGGATTTCACTAGAGCTGTCCACTGCATCTTCTTGTTATGATTGAAACATACATAAGCCAACCAAAGACTCATCTGTGGTTTAGGCTTCAATGGAATAATAAAACATGAATAGTTCTCAGGGTCATTGCAGTTATCAGACTTCTCAAAAGGGACAAAGAATGGTGATTGTAGCTCTCTTCTGATTGATTTCACCTTTATCAGACTTCTGTAAAATATTACATTGGGATCCTAAACCTGGATTAAACATAGTTATAAGTTTTCTCAAGATATTAGAGTATACTGGCATAATTTTTTCCTTTTCTAATTTACTCTTATTTCTTTGAAATTCCTTATAACTACAAAACAGCTTGACTGAAATCCAAAAGGTTTAATAAAATAGCTTGGATCTATACATAAATGTTTTGACTTTCAAAAATTTTGATTCCTGTGCTTTAGCTCTTGCCTAACACAAGTAATACTGTTGTGTGAATTCAAATAAGAGCCAGGACTTGACTCCAAAACTGAAGTGCCATCCTGATTATGCTCTGTTCACAGCAAAATCATACAAGCAGAAAAAAAAGGCTTCTTGTCAGACTGGCTACTGCACCTGAAGGTTTTAAACTTAAAAGCCTAAATTTAAGCAGGCTGCAACAGTTCCACCCTTCCTTCTGGAGCTAAGTATATTTAGACACTGATGATGGTCCCTTTCAGAGCAGCCCCCGAAGTACAGTCTTTTTTCATTTACCAGAAAGAATATGATAAGCAGTATAATACATAAATACTGCCCCGATATAATCACATAATTATTAAAGTTGATTTGTACTATCTGCAAGTACACAGGCAAGATCCCTCTGACCCCAGCCTCATATGCCCTTGCTTTACTCAATAGATGTTGAAAAGATGGCAGCTTTAAAAATCTCATAATTGTACTATTGATGGGGCCCAAAGGAAGTTATCTGTGTCAGACTTGTCAGATCAGACCTTGCTGAGCAATGGAGAATAACAATCCACTTATTTGAAACTAAACAACTATATGACTTTACAGTTCAGCCTACTTTACTTTTATAAACTAGAGAATATTATCTAACCCAGTCTTGGCTCATAAAAAATTATGAGCAGTCAGAAGTCAAAAATGATCTGGCTTTTTTCAAGTAGGTGATATTACGGCAGACCAAGGGAGATGATCCTCCCCCTCTACTCTGCTCTCTCAACACAACACCTGGAGTGTCCCACTCTGGGGTCCTCAGCAATGGAAGAGTATGGATCTGCTAGAGCGAGTCCAGGGGAGGCAACAAAGATGATCACAGGGATGGAGCACCTGTTCCATGAAGACAGGCTGAGTTGGAGCTGTTCAGCCCGGAGAGGAGAAGGCTCCAAGGAAACCTTATGGAACCTTCTAATACTTAAAGGGGCTCTACAAGAGAGTTGGAGAGGAAATCTTTACAAGGGCATGTAGTGAAAGGACAAGGGCTAATGGTTTTAACTGAAAGAGAAAAGGTTTAGACAGGATGTTAGGAAGAAATTCTTTACCTGTCAGGGTGGTGAGGCACTGAAACAGGTTGTCCACGGAAACTGTGGATGTCCCATCCCTAGAAGTGTTCAAGGCCAGGCTGGATGAGGCTCTGAGCAACACAGCAAGATGTCTCTGTCCACTGTAGGGGGGCTGGAACTAGACGGTCTCTACTAAGGCCCATTCTGACCCAAAACATTCTGTGATGCTATGAAATCACACTGCAAGGAAAAAAAGAACAAGAACCCATTTCTCCTCAGTTTGCTTCAGTGCTCCACTGAAGTCTATTTGCCATAGGCTCATCATAACCTTTTGTTCAACACATTTGACAGAATGTATTCTATCACTGTTGCTATGTTTCTGTCCCTGTAGAAAGTGATGCCCTAGGTGTAAAAAAAGGGGGATTTTAAGTATAAATTCAGGCAAGAAAAATACCAGTTCTTACAGATAAAAAAATTCATTGATAATTTCACTCAAATATCCAACCTTTAAACACTTTTAGTGTCAGATTTTCCAGTGAACTAGCTGTTCTACCCAAGATTGAAAGTTATTTGTTCCCTTGATAGTTCACAATTATGTAAATCAATTATCCTTAATGAAAAGGGGGTTTGTTTACATACCTGCCCTTTTGCATGTGCTCAGTTTGACAACAACTTGACAAAGCATTTCATTATAATTTTTGCCATTTTATTTAATAACTCTTATTTTAATCATATATTGTAAAACAGTGAAACTTACAAGAGAGGATATTCTAATTATTTTAATTTTTTATTTATTACTATTTTAGTAATAGTAACCTAATAATTTCCTACATGCTTTCAAAAAGTTAAAATTCACAGTTCTCATATTTCTAGCTCTTGGCTTTCGGTTCATCTTGAAGAAGAAATGTCTCAGGAGCCCCAAAAACATGAGTAATCATTCTTGTTTACTAATGTCTTTCTCGTGCTGCTACATATGGCATTAAAAAGCCACAAAAATGAGATGGAGCACTTAGGACACA
Organism: Polioptila caerulea; assembly: GCA_013397295.1. Classification (NCBI taxonomy): domain Eukaryota; kingdom Metazoa; phylum Chordata; class Aves; order Passeriformes; family Certhiidae; genus Polioptila; species Polioptila caerulea. Next base: position 466,453 of record VYXF01006039.1, on the reverse strand, counting down.
GGCTAAAAACAGAAAATAAATCGCCAAAAACCTAAAGAATTTATTTTTACTTTTACAAAAGCCTCAAAGGGGAAAAAAAGATTAGTTTTATAAAATATATTGGTTATATGTGTTACACAAAGATAGAACCAGTATTAAACAACAAGCATGGGAAAATTTTTCAGGGAAAATACTAAAATTTATTTTAATTTCTATTTTCTGTTAATCACTTTTTCAGTTCTTACATTCAAGTGTTTTTCATAAGAGTGTAAGTGTCCAACACCACTGCTGCCTTGGAAGACACTTTGACATGCTGTTCTGAATGTTGTCTTCTCAGTATCACAGCCCACTGAAAGAAGAAATTCTGATCATTTTGGTGGCTCCAGAATGAGAAATATAATTTTTTTGCACATACAGGTAAAAGCAAAAAGTTTTTGTACTTTATCCTTGTTCTTTATTGTTTGTCATGTACACTTAAATACACGCCTGCAAGGAAACAAAACAGAAATACAGAAGAAGGAATATATACAACATTTTGCTTTTCCTGTTCAACTTCTCTATTTTCAATAGGTGTAGGTGTGCATGCACACATACAAAAAGAGAAATAAAGAATTAGTGAAATTGGAAACTTTCTGTTCTGACAAGAAGAAATATGGCACTAGAGGATTTCTGAGCCACATTTTTCATCTCTTTTGTATCAATATTCACAGAAAATTTACTGCTCAAACAATTAATACAATACAGACTTAAGGCTGAGACCAAAGATACTTTTCTCTCTTTCAGTATTCACAGAGCACCTAGCAAAACATGGGCACAGATTGTTCAGGTCCACCAGAGGCATATATAGTAACAGAAACAACTTGGTTTGTACTGCAGTGCTATATCTACTAGCAGAAAATCTGCGAAGAAATTTAGAAAATTATGCTATTTCAATCTGCCATTTACTTTTCTAAAGGAAATTTAAAACATACTGATTGATTTTTGATTAATTTTCATATAGTCATAATTTTTTGTTTCATTTGTCCATCAACTGTTGAAATTTGAAAACTAAAGTTTCATCTTTAGGCTGTCCCATCTGACTTCCAATACAGATGTACACGTGCCTGAAAAAAAATGAGTCATTGTGCTAAATTTGTCTATCTGATTTCCCCCTGGGTTCAGAGCTCCCAAAACTAAAGAGCGCTCTCTTTCAGCAATGTCTAAATGAAAATTAGTTTAATTTTAAGGGATATGTAAATTAGGAAACATGGAGGCTATTCTTAGGTTTTCAGACTTTTAAAAATTTTTTCCTCATGAAAGCCTACTTTCAATGTCTATTATAGAATATACAGTGATAAAAAATGATTTTGGTTTTGGAAAATTTGAGGTCATTTTGCCTTCCTTGCTGCTCTACTTTCAGCCAAAACTTGCTGGCAGCTACATCTGGGATATTGTCCAGCATTAACTTATACAGTGAGTACAAGGAACTCTACTCAACATCCTTCAGTTGTGAGGTGCCTTTTTGGGCACCAGGTAAAAGCTTGCATATACCATCAGCAGATTAAGACCAGTTTGTCTGCCAATAAGACAGATTTCATTCCCACTTCGTGTAGCAGTGCTTCCATATCCAGTACCAGTGGTCATAAGACACAGATAAGTGAATCAGATGCCTATGAGTTGCAACCTTTTACACAAATAAATATAAATATATCTTTTATTTGCTCTTCATGTTAGACTGATTAAAAATACATCAACATTTATTTCTGGCAAATAAATGAGTGAAATTAATAAATAGCAGCAATAAAATAAAATAGAACACAGGATTAGGCCATCTGATAGGAAATCACACAATGAAATTATGGTTGCAATAATTTGAAAACTATTATTACCTATTAAGTCTTGACTGACAAAAAGTGCAGAATGGAAGATGCAGTATCAAGCAAAATATTTTTAAAATACACTACACATTAGTGTATGGATTCTTAATGAAACTAAATGAAAACTTTTCATTAAAGGTAAAACTGTGATCCTTCAGTTCAATTAATACTAAAAATAAAACATTTATTTACTTTTTGTACTGTAATTCAAAAACATGAACATGAGGAACTATTTTCCTGAATGATGGCGTATAAAATATATATTAGCCTGATTAGAATCCTATTCTGACTGTTCACTAAATGATTTTAAATAGCAACAGGATGGATTGGCTAGCTGAAAAGTTAGACTTTAAGTTGTGATTTGACAATCCAAATGCCAAAATTACATTCCTTTTTGAAAGGTATATGGGAAAATTAATCAGACATGGTATGCAGACAATTCCTCTCAGCAGTATCTTGTTTAGTTACTCAGTTCTGTCATACATCACTGGAAAGATTTTTCCTTTCTTCCTAAAAAATAAGGAAACTAAGACTACATCTACGAATTTGGATGTATTTGTCTTTTCAGAAAACTATAAACAGTTTTATTTGCCTTACAATCTGAAGTAAAGCAGGAGAGATTTGCATCTTTTTCTAGCTACAAAGTGTTTCTAAATACTACTTTACCATGGATTTGCTACAGGAAAAATAGACATAAACATCAAAGAAATCCCAGCAATGAAACACCTACTTAACAAAATGCATCACTAAGTGTTTTTGATCTCTAACAGCATTACAAAACTATTACAGCCTACTCTTGAGTAGCCTGGATGCATCATTTGGCCTCCAGTGGGTGATAAGAACAGAAATTAAAGAGTTTAGCTAAACAAACACGGCACTGATTGATAATGGGAATAGGTGTTTGATCAATTTATAAGACCATGGAGTGTTTGAAGCATCATGAAAAGAAATATTTTTTTGCAATAAATCTCCAAAAGGCTTTCAGAACTGTGATTACCAGGGGGATTATTTCCTACTGTATCATACAATACACTTTACAGGCATTTACTTGAAATTGTAAGTACATAAAGCTGGACCAGAAGCCAACAAAAAAGGATGCCTTGGGAACAGTCCATATGTGGGTTTTGAAGCTCCTTTCCCTTGCTTTCATATCAATGAAATTAAATAATTAAAAATCGTCTGTTCAAAACAATACCTTCAGGAACAATGTACAACCACAGCACTTCCTTTATCCACTATTATCTGTTTCTTTAGCTTTTTACTTTCAAAATAACTTTTCAACTAGTTTCAACTTTCTCCAACTTCAAAGTGATTTTCTCATGTTGTTACAGTGCATATTTTATTACTCAGACATAGTGCTATATACCATGTGAACTCTGTCTAGATGTCCTTATTAAAGAAAGATATAATATATCATATCCCATTTTTCAATTCTCCGTTTCTTTACCTACTTTTCTTTCAAAGTTAGATATACCAAATATAGGCTTGGGAATAGCTCCTTCCAATAAAAGAGACACAGAACTATAGGAAGAAATTATTGCTTTAAAACTAATCTTGTGTTTTCATCCTTTTCCCACATTTCTTAATAGCTATTGTACCAGTAGAGTGGGGACGCAGCTAAGAAAGTAGAATTATGCTGTAGTTTTTGACTTCCCTCTGCGTTTCTATCTCTGACCACTGGACAATTCCAATTTCTGATCTAGCTTTCGATGATTTTATTGGATAGAAATGGAAAGGGAAGATAACAAAAACTAAGCAAAGATAGCAAAAAACCAAAATTAAAAATCTAATAAAAATGCTTCCTTGCATATCAAATGCTCATTTAAGATAGCCTGTCTGAAATCTAATTTCATTAATTTTTTGAGGTGTGAAAATATTTTCTAATAATCCTCACTAATATGATATGCAGTTCCTGTTTTGGAAGTGTTTTTTTCCTCTTTATTTTATGTCTGAGGCTTTGATGTATCTGTTTTTACCTATTTTATGTTATTTTGGTTGTCTCTGTGAAGTTAAAGAGATCTGCTAGCCATAATGAGCAGAAAACAAAGTAATGTCATCATCAGGATATCTTCAGTCAGAATACTTGAACTCCTCAGGGGAAATAATTGGTGAATCAGCCAGTAAGAAATATCTTTCACCAGCCCATTGCTCAAGCTTAGAAAGACCACTGAACTGTTAAGGACCTCAGCCTGGAGGAAAGTAGAGGGGAACATGCAGCAGGAAGTGTCACAGGAAGAGGAAAGTTTGTCTCTCAGTGCCAAGTTAGACAGAGGTCATTGCAATGGTGTGGCAGTGAACTAAGGTCATTTCTCAAGACTTCAGATCTCAAATAAAAGCTGCAGTGGGTGAGCCCCAGGCTGTTTGCACTCTGTGTCCTTTGGGGTGAATAAACAGTACATCTATTTAAAAGATCCTATTCCGTGTCTCTGTAATTACTCACATGCCCAGTCCTCCTGGAGGAAACTTCTTAAACCATGTTGCACTGTCACAGTCAAGAGGATTTCAAACACATGAGAGAGCTCCATTCTGAGACTGAAAATTTGTGGGGATCCACACAGAAAGATTTAAATATATCAAGGACTAATACCTAGAGATTGTTACTTCTCTTAAAAAAACCACAAAGAGTACAAAACCCTCTTTTACCACTAATCAGATTGAGGACAGGCAGTGTTATCAAGTCATCTATCTGGGTTAGAAAGATTACCCTAGTAAGAGAACCCACAGGACAGAATCTAGAAGAGAACTCACAATTTACGCATAAGCAGTCAAAAAAAAACCAAACAAAAAAAAAAACAAACATGTAAAACATGTAAAAGTATGACTTTAAATGAAATACTTTGATGTAACAAAAATGAAATCAAAAGGTAAAACAATTTATTTTGACATATTCCTGTCAAAAATGGTGTTAGAAGTGATGCAGTCACACAAGATGGTTCAGTTTTCTTTAGAAAAATGCTGTTTTGTCGGAATCCAGATTTACAGCTGTGGCAGTAACTGCCTCTTGACATTAATATTCTTCCTCCATTACATCTGTCAATCTCTAGATGCTTTGCTACAAGGGTATCATCACTAAATATCATCATTACTGTCTTGTTTTACTAATGGAAGAAAGAGAGACACAGATGGGGACAGAGGACATCGTTCTTTTACCAGGGTGCTTCACCAGTGGAAATAGAAATGGAAACAATATTTGTGCCATACCCAGAGGACTAGGCCATGGAGGGACTGTTTCAGCTGCCTTGTGGGTAGCCACTGGCACCACAGGCACCATTTACTCTGCATGCATCTATATATTATTGTGGCTTCCACATCACCAGGGTCCTCAAGGCCTCGGGCTACCACTCTTGCTACTCCCTCGCTTCTTAAGTGAAACTACTTATACAAACTGTTAGTAAGGTTTTCTTTAAAAAGGAAACAACCTGTATTCACGACCAAGACAAGAAAAAAGACATCCTTGCCAGTTACAGTCAAGGTCATCTAGAGCCATGTATCATTCCTCTTAGCTCTGTAAATGAAACACAGGAGGGGAAGTATTACCGGGAAACACAGCATCTCCCGCTAACCATCTCCCCATCCATCCAACACCACAGCACCCCAAAGTGCAGAGCTCCCTTTTGCACTTGAGTAGTTCATGCAAAAGTACTCAGAGGCTGGGACTATGCTAAGTCCAGGACCATGTTAAATTTCTAATATTTCAACTGTGTGGAAAACCATGCAGCAGACTCGGGTGACATCTGATGCCAGTATTCACTAGCACAGAGAACAGGCACCGTGAGTTTATTTCCATACTTATTTCCTGTTAGAAAACTCTCCGAGTTCCTTCATTTTCTAAACCAGTTTATTTGTGGGTATGTCTCAGCTTTCCATGCTGAAATCCCATGATGGGCATAATATATCTCTGTTTATATTCCATTTTTTTTTAAATTTAGACTAATCCCAGTATGCACTTAGATTGTGCATTGAGCTATGCAACTCCAAATTCAACAAATTCAGAGCCCTACAGAGTTACTTATATAATTGTTAGCTATTATTTTGATGGTCATGTCTTAAGTGACTATAATAAAAGGGAGATTTAGCTTTTTTACAATAATTGTCTTGGTGAACTATCTGCCAAGGTCCAAGAAGCTCCTTTTTCTATTTCACAAATTTTAGGTGTACCAGCCAAACTAGAGTAGGACTAAAAGTCCTTTTAGCAACTCCAGATTTCTTTTCTTCATTATAGCATATTCAGGACTGTAAATTAACATTATAGCATATCTTTTCTCTTAGTAAGAAAACAAGCTCAAGTTCAAACTATATCAGAAGTTTAAAAATAAAAAATGATCATAATAAAAGCTTGGAGTTCTATTAAAATCAAAAACATGTTACCAATTAATCTGGAACATTCAGTTTTACGATTTCACTTCTCAATGAGAAGAAGCTGACATGTTATAAGGAGAGAGAGCATGAAGTACCAGATACAGCAGAGTAAAAACTGTAAAACAACAAACAGCGAACCTTCTGATAGCATGGGGCAAACGTGTATAGAAATGTCAAATGATACCTCAGGGATTAATACTCTCTCCAAGTAAACATTAAAAAAAGAAAAAAGAAAACGTGGGGAAGGTAGACAAGCTAAAAATCAGACACTAGAAATATTTGAGTACTCTTTTCATCTTCTGGATAATAATCTTATCTGACAGACTTGTAATCTTTTTTTCTTGTTGTTTATGCATTCGTAAATAAAATCTGTCACATTCATCTTCAGTGAAGACTAAGAATCGTTGTATTTTTGTATGGTGTCATTAGTTCTGGTCTCATTTGTGTCTAGAAATGTTTTGGTTGCTATGGAATACAATGCATTAATTAGAAATTCCTCTCCCAATTACAGTGCAAAAGATTTGGTCGGTGCTACAATAATTCACAAAAGAGCTTGAGAAAAAAGAAAACAAATAAAAATTAAGAACAATCCAACATTTCTCAAATGTCAGTTCATTAATAAATGCTTTAATAAACTGACTGCTTTACTTTAAAAGGCCTTTCTAGAAGGGCTTGATGCCACCTACAGCAAGGCAGGTGGTGCCAGTTCAGTCATCTTGCCATTTATTGCTTCTTCCATGCCAGAGTCTGTTATGGGCAGTGCAGAAAATACACAAAAGCTGACCTTTTCCTCAGGGGTACTGAAATGTCACCCATCAGATCTAGGTATCCAAAATTAAATTTAGCTTCTTGAAGCATAGTTTTGACAGATGTCTCTCAAACTGAAGCTGAGGTCTGAAAGCCCCTGTTCATTCATGTCACCAACGCTTACCAGGCAGTCACTGTTGGTTTTCCTCATGTAAGTTGGAGAGAGGCTCAGAATCCAGTTCAGTCTCTAGAATTTGGGATGATCACTAGGCTTCAGCAACATGTTCCCTCTCTCTGAAATATCACATTATTTGTTGCAAAAGGTTCAGTCCAGACAGGAGAGTTCAGCTTTTCTGGGTTAAGTTACTCTCCTGACAGAGAAAATTTGAGGTTTATCTCAGTCAGAGAAGATATTGAATATTCATCTTCCACATCTTGTAGCAATTGTAGGTCTAAAAGTGAAAACTGAGTTTTGGTCAGTTATTTGAAAGATCAGTAAAGGTCTCAATTTTCCACCCTGACTAGTGCATCTGAGAACAAAATCAAGATCTTGAACCCATTAGGATAGTCAGCTTGTCTCACTGGCCACTCATGATTGCTACCCATACTGGTTCTAACTCACTCAGGTCCTGTTTTGAGGAGTCTCAGAATCTGCCCATGTGGGTGAATGGAACAGAGCATTTCCTTCACCCTGAGGTCCTCAGACATTGCTCAAGTCAGTAAAGGTGCTTTATGTCAGTGCTGTGGTGTGTTCACATTACTAAGGCTGAACCAGGACCCAGATAAATCACTAAAAGGTTTCAGCAGAGACAAAACCAAAGATTGTGTCTCCTTTCTTCATCTCTTACCATTGTGTGCAAGTTCAGGGCATAACCAGCCTATTTAGTGGTAGGCAGCGCTGTGCCATAATCCACTAGAGGATGTTACCTTTCCATTTAATTAAAGTAATGGAGAGATATATTGCAGTCAGGCTTACTAATCAGTCACTGTAAAAATATCTTGGCCAAAGTCCTGTTGCTTAACAACGGTAATAGCCTTGCTTTTTACATAGCTTCTAGGATCATTTACAAAAGAAATCTAATAAATTTAACCAAGGAAAAAGCAATACTTCACTGAAAGTAGCAACTAAATAGTTACTATGTCTTCCATTTCACAAATGAAATCTTTTCTTCTTTTTCCACCATTTTCCTAAGGAAGCAAGGTTTCCATTTCATCCTTATGCATATGCACAAACAAGTGGGACTATTCACCTGTTGTCTGTTGGTTCCCTCCTAAATTCTTTCAAACATGTAGGAAATCTTAACTACAATAGGAAAATAGTAAGAGACTGAACAGGTATTGCAATTTTACAATCAGCAACACAGTGGAAGAGAATGAGCCTTGCGGGGATAAACAGAGCATGGAAGTACTTTCCCTTGCATCACATAAAATCTGAACAGTGGGAAACATTTTGAGTGTCCCAAACACAAGGATAGCTTTGATCAGCTGCAACAGATTGCTAAAATCCTGACTATAAGAAACACATCTGTCCATCTACACCCCGTTTGTCCCACTGCTGATGGAGGCACAAGCAGACACGGACAGATTGGATATGACTGAATGACTGGCTTTTCTCTATTCCTACCCCTAGCAGGTTGTGTCACCAACACAGTACCTGTGATTCCTGAGCTGAAGAGGACTAAGGGGAGTTACAGTTATCTGGTTTCTGAGGAGGTTTTCTCTGTCTGAACATAGCATTGATCTGATGTTAATGAAAATGGGATCTTAAAGGTCTCAGGTGTGCTTTCTTATAGATGGGCAGAAAGAGCAGGAGATAGGACAGATAAAGTCCTCTGATGTCCATCTCTTGTAGCAAGCCCACAGAAAAGCAGGTTTCTAATGTACTGTCTACTTCAACAGTTAAGAAAATGCAGAATTCTGAAAATATAACTGGGTATAGTACTCATATACCACATACCAGAATAAATATTCATCTTCTTAGGCAAAAAATCCAACAGTAAACAATTTCTTAAAACATGTATATTCTTTCTAGAAACCATATTTTAAGGCATATGTGGCTTCTTTTTGAGTAATATGTGGCTTCTTTAACCACTTAATAGAAATTTAAAAGGTGATAAAGGATGAAGCCTACATGTTATAATTGCATGGACTGCCATTTGTATGATTTTACTCTATCCAGTCACAAACCACCTTCAAGGAGAAGTGCTGCTGTTCACTGTAATGAACTTCAGGAACATAATTACTATTACATAAAGCTTTTTCTTTTATATGAAAACCTATGTTTAAAAAAATAAAATTAAAACTTATTTAATTAGAGTATAAAACATAAGAACCAGAAACAGAAAAGTGATTAAAAGAACAAAACATCAGTATTTTCTTCCTGAAAGAGGTGATCATTTCAAGCACTGCTTCTGTGATTGGAAATGGGTAATTACAGTAGTAACAGAGAAAATTACCATTGCTGCTGCCTTTTCACAGAATATTCACAACTGCTTAAAACAGAATATGAAACATCCACAGTAATAAATGAGAAATAATTACTGTTTCAATATTAATCACCAATGTTGTAAACAGTGACTTATAGAACATAAATGAAAAAGAGTAATTTGATGGATCGGTTACGGACAAATATTTGATTATCCTTATTTAAGAAAAATCCCAAAATATCCGCTTGACTTCACACTTCTTTACCTTTAGTTGATAGATATATGATATCATCCCACTTGCATAAATTTTTCTCTGAAATTTATGGGGATTTGGTCATGGTTTCAACAAAAAAAAACAAACTCAGCAAGACAGAGCTTGTCCACTCCCTTACTCCTTTTCTCCCAGTCTAATCAATTTCTCTGCACATTCTACATTATTGCTTTCTGTGCATTTTTTTTTTTAATAAAATTTACTCAGGGTCTCATCCAATTCTGCCTGCATCTTAATAATATTCTGGACATTTTCCTCTTTGGCTGCTGTTTAAAGATATATGCCATCAATGGGTTTAGCTCTATTAGGTATTCTGAGCTGCATAGTCTCTAGCAGGAAGTTCTGCACAATTTGGTCCAGGAAGACAGTGGCTTTATGTATTTGAGGATTAGTTAATTTTTCTTATCTTACACTCCAGGAAGAATCTCTAAATAACTCCTTCTCAGCAGCTATTTAATACTCCTCCAAGACAGGTAAACATGTTCCTTTCACTTCCTATGTGCTAAGAGGAAGCTGGCCTTATAGAGATGACATCAGATATTTTGGTTTAGCTGAGGTTTGCTGAGTGTGAAAGAGGAGGCTCTGACCCTCTCCTTTAATCCTCCTCCTATCCTCCTAGATCAGTCTTGGGAAAATGGTAGATCTCTATCCTGGTAGTTAAAAAGGGGAATTTAATAATCTACCTGATTTACCATGCAACCAGCACAAGAGAAGCAGGGAAATCTGGTCCTGGAAGGCAGATGGGAAGAGAAGATAGCCAGGAAAAGAAGACTGAAAATTCTCTTGAACTGTTAACTCAGCCTATGCCATTAAGTTATGTTGTGCAATTTCATCCTAACATGGTCACTTGGACCATATTGAATGAAGCACAGTAGGCAATTGCTGCTCTTTTTCCAGAAATTCTGAATTAATCTGTCTTGGCTTTCATACCATTCCATTTAGAAAGACAGTAGAAGAGACTGTAAAATGGCATGAATGCACAATGTGATCAATTTACAGATCCCTTATATCAGAAAAAAAAATTCTAGCAAAAACCATAAAGGCTTTATAAACATGTAACTTTTTCCTTCCATTTCACTTTAAACTTAAAAAAATTATACTTGCAGTGATCAAGGCAATGTATATTTCAATATATAGCTTTTATATAGATTTTCATATTTTAATGAAGTAAACTTTAAAATAGCAGAATTTTTTAATGATCTCTCAAACATTAAGAAAATACCCCAAAATCCAATAAATTCCCCAGTGACACTATTGCTGTTTTATATCTCCTGAGACTGATTTTCAGAACAGTAAATGTTTAACAGGAATTTATCTCTACTTGTAAACCATACTCTGTCAGAAAGACTACACAGTAAAATGCACAGGCAACAAAGAATTATGAATTAAACAATACATTTTATCTCCATAGTCTGAGGAGAGCATGTATAATGTAGAATTTTCAGTTTGAAAATTCTATGCCATTTTCCTGTAACCTGGACATTATGCATATCAGTATTGCATATACATGAGACAAAAGAATAGACTGATAGTACCACAGCTAAAAAGCAGGATAATGAATGACAGAGAAAAGACTTGGAGACTCTTATGCACTGAAACACATGAACTGAATGCCATAAAATATGAATATCAAGGAATAACTTGTGTCCTTTAATTAAACCTGTTGCTGCTACAAGCAATGTACAGCTTACTGCTTTCTCTGGGCTGCTTAGGTGCAAGAACAGAACGTGCTTGTTTGTAAGACAAAACTTGACTTAAAAGGGTGATAGAGTGGATTAAAATCTTAGCAATGTATGGCATCAGTTGAAGTCCATGTTAAACTTTAGTTGAATTTCAGTGAAGATGCTACTTGTTGCCATGACAACAGCTGAAGCAAGAAATACTGACAAAAGAGAATTCTACATTCCACATAAAAGATGAGTTATGTGTTAACACAGACAAAAGAGTAGTAAATGGCCTCTATCTCCTGAACTTCATGAATAAAAACACCTCAGAACCAGACTAGAAAGGATAGTTTTTCTGCTTGGTATAGAGAACAATATATATGATAAATCTTTGACATTGCAGATCTCTGTTCTCGAATAGCTCACCCCTCACATTGGATCTATAAACACCATCTGTGTACACTGAAGAAACATTTCCAGAAATAGATGAGTCATATACCATTATCTCTTGTCAGAACACAGCAGACAGATTTGTAGCAAATGATAAACAAAACAAGCTAATGTCCTAGAATCTATCCCAAGACTTATAAAGTAATTGCTTATATAGAATGGATAAAAAGCATTGCGACTTTATTTTCATGCTGATGACCAACTAATCTAGGTTTTCAGTATTCCCTGCTTGTGTATTACTCTACCACTAACCATGCATAAATTCACAACTCTCAGCATATACCCTTCTGGGATTTTACTCAAAGTTTCATACTTTTAATATATACTAGAAGACCTGAAAGATACTACCATGGCTTTCAAACTGAACAAAGAAAGGAAGAAAAGGGACAAGGCACACCTGCTAAATCATACCAAATCAGAGATTTTTTCACTAGCACAGGTCAAGAGGTTTCAGGATCCAGTGAGCACGAGTGACTTGCACCAGTGCATATGGTTCTTGCAGCTGATAGTGCTTTCTATGAAAAAATCACAGCTTAGATAGGAACAGCATGGGCAAAGCCATGCACGTGTGCATACAAGATGAACATTGCTCTAAAGACCTTACAAAAGCAAAAACAAGAAAAATAAAAGGTGTCAAGAAAAGGAGGAGGGCCAGAGGAGTAATTTGCCTGGCTGGACTCATGATTCTTTAAACAGATCAATCACTTCCAAGCCTCTAAGGGAATGAACAAATGCTCAAAGAACCTTTCTTCAAGGAAGCAGCTGCGAGCCCCCTCTGTCTGGGCTAAAGCACAGATTACTCCTTCCTTCACACTCTGAATTTGCTGAGGTCAGCTGAGGTCAGTGGAAATCTGAGCTTAATGTATTTATATTGTTTTACCTTCCTTAAATTGTTTACTTTGCATAAGAATAGCTTTTTCTAAGTAATATTTCTATGAATAATGGTCAGGCAAGGAATTATATCTTGAATAAAATGCTGCTTTCCATGAGGAAAAATGCAGTGGATATATAAGGCTATGCTACCCATATTTAAAGTGCACTTTCCAAAGGGCTGTTTCTGTCTCAAAATAACATGTATCCTGAATAAGAGAGCTGGAGAAAAGACTGAGAGTTGGTCAAAGAGTACAAGAGTTGATCTTTATTTCTGAGAACAATAAATGTGCTGCAAAACTTCCTGTATAGGGAGTGGCCCTGAGAACCATCCCAGAAAAAGTTTTGCAACATGGAGACAGAATGCATGGACATGACTCTATCAACAGCAAAGAATGAGTTGTTGAGAAAGACATTTTTTGCGAATGACATACAGTAGCCATATGAAGACAAAAATTAGAATCTTGGAGGTTCACCGTTAAGTAAGATGTTGGGAAAAAAGATGTGTAAAGTATAATATTTTCTGCAGTATGAGAAAGGGGAATGGAAGGTGTAGGGGAAAAATCAGGTGGCAGAATGAGATGATCCCTAAGTCTTTGTGGGAATAAATGCCTATCAATGTGAGTAAAATCTGCAAAAGCAACAGTCCTTCACATGAAATATTCAACTCAACTTTCATCTCCAGGGACAAGGTGCTACTTTCCAGTATAGATTCTTCTAGGATGAGTAAAAGTGGGGCGAGAACTCTGATTCCATCTGCAATGTTAACAGAATTGACTTGGAACCAGAGAGGTTTAACTTTGGGCTATGAAGGGAAGTCAGAGAAAGACAATTGAACCTGGCAAGAAAGAGGCATCGGCAATAATTGTGATGGCAAGAATTAAGTGTTCTGCAGAAGTAAGTAAAGCAAATTTAGAGATGGTTTGAACAGCACAAAAGTGGAGAAGATTGTCATCTGGAATAAAAGTCACAGACTTGAGTGAAGGAGAAAGGCTTCACATGTTGCCTATTCTGGAATAAGGCTTGACGACAGGGTCAAGGGGAAAACAGGGAATTTAATTTTATAAAGGTAAGGTTTTATAAATAATTTTATACAAGTTTATAAGGTGTGAGGAAAGAGTATTACCTGATAAACTATGGGCAGAAGTAAATATATGATTCAAGAGCCAAAATATGTTCCTCCACTGATACTAAAAAAGACAAGGCAATCACTAGCTACTTTTAAAAAACAGAATTCAGTATTCAAGTCAGACTGTCCTCACCAAATGGAAAAGTTTATCTTTATCAAATAGAAAGTATTATATTCAGAAAGTACAATGTCAGAGTGAGAAACAGTGTTCTGACACTGTAACTTGACAATATAAGGTCTCATTAATGCAATCTCTCTCACTCTGTGCATAATTACATATTTCATTGGCTTGTATGATGTTGAGCTTTTAGACCCTGCTTTTATTTCTTTTAGCTTTGATCTCAAAACATTATTTTCTGTGCTTCAATTTCATTTTTGTCATTTTTATTACCAGTCTATCCAAAGAGAGCATTCACATTGTTCTGACCAACTACTTAAAAGGAAACCCATTAGTGAGATGTTGAATTCATACTTTTTGTTCTGGTGGAAAGAAGAGTTCTAAAATATCACCCTTATATTTCAGTTTTATCCTTTAGCAACAACAACACTTCTACTTTTGAAAGTTCAACAAGTGAAAGTGGGGAAAAAACAGTTTTCAAATTATAAGACATGGTTTTCTTGATACAGAATATTGAAAAGGTCTTGGATTTTTTCCATCAAATAATCACTTAATACTTTAAATTCTTTCTCTGTCCTTCCCTCTTATTCTTCATCTACCCATCTTTTTATCACTTGAAAGACTTATTTAAGACTCCTGAAAGACTGTGAAATTTATAATGCCATTAGAAGCTGTTGTAGAGTACTACATCCCATTGTTGTTTTGTGGTACCTCTAACATTTGTGGAAGTAATCATGAATCTCTTCTTATCCTCTAGATTTAAACGTGTCAGCTTCACAGAGACAGCTTTATTCACCTTGGCTGTCTAAGGGGACGTGTCAAAGTGTTCTAACAAAAAAATGAAAAAAAAAAAAAAAAAGATTAATTAGTTTATATTGTCAATCCCTCTTCAAACTTTTTTGTATTTTAATTAATGGCTGGGTGGTAGATCAAATGCAAATGGCCCCACCGCAAATTATGGAAATATCGTGCAAGGTCTGAATCCTAGACTTTTTTCATCAGGTATACATTTTCAGCACTTTGTCTTACTCTTTCTCTTGGCGTGATGAATGTTTTGGCATTTGATAGTAAATGTCATTCTGTCAATGAAAGAGTTGGATTTGAGCCTCCATCAGAAAAAGAAATTTAGTCTTCTATAGCACTCTCAAACTTTTTTGATAAGAAATAAGATAACCATCCTCCTGTAGTTATGATTTGTGATACTACCACCTGCTGGGCCCTATGCAGAAAATGTTTTGGTTTTTATCTCAGGTCAGGTTAGGTGTGAAATGGATGTTTAACTCCGAAAAGATTGTTTCTTGATGAGTCCAGAAAAAAATCCACCTCAGTTCGAATGAGCTCTGCACTGAAACTGTTACCGGAACACTACCTAGCAACTAACTGGAAAGAGAAGCCTTCAGGGCCACAGTTTTGGATACAGACACTAAAATAACCATTGCTGGAGAAGCCACTTGGAACCACTTAGCCACTATAGAAACAGGTATTTAAAATCAGTTCTAAATGATATGTGTCTTGCAATATAAAGTATATATCCAACAGCTGTGAAAACTCTGACTTTCAAGTCTGCATTTTCTCATTTCTTTCTTAATTCAGCATATGTTGTATAGCCAAAAACAAGCCTGAGTCACTGTATGGCATTGATCCTTTTAGCCAAGGGAAACTGTTTCAGCTCAGCTCAAAAAAATGTTGCCTAGGAGTCAATAGGCATCTTTGTTCAATTCATGATTAATAAAGACCACCTTGTTGTGCACCAGAGTTAAATCTCCAGATGGGAAGGATGAAGGCTTTACTAATTAGTTAGGTCTGCTCTCATATCAGTCCATCACTTGGCAGATGTACAATGATCTACTCTAAGCTATTCTGTGGTTTCTCAGCTCCTGCAGAATTTCTTTCTGCACTTGGTTATTTCCCAGACACTCCTCATTACTTTACCTGGTGGATCCAGGAACGTTTTCAGGCTCTATCCTCTGAGGCAATCACCACACAGATTCATTACATTGATGTCACCTCAGACCTGGACAACTTAAGATGATGATTCTGTCTTTAGTCCTAAATCAAAATGTATCTTGCAATTTATGTAACAAACATCAATTACAGAAGCCTCATTATTGCATACATCAGAGTAATTTAATCCTGTGCTAATGTAACCAATCAGTTCACCTTCAGATCAAGAAACTTTTCACTATTATTTGACTTCAGCTAGATTTTTTAAAAAATCCTTCTTTATTTTGTTAAAAATAAAACAACAATTTCTCTCTTTAGTCCAACAGAAGTATTTTGTGTTGTTTGGCATCAGTCCTGTTAAATAAAGCCTGCATTTAGTTCTCATATATCTGTAATTTTTAATATCTCTAATAAACATTTATTGAATCAGCAAGTGAGATTTTCATCCCAGTTCTTTAGTCTTTGGATTATCAAAAGAGGAAAAATTGTCCAGTATTTATACTATTCTGTCTTTATACTTTTTTAAAAGGTTTAAAATGCATATCCAAAAAAGAAATAAATCAATAAAAGCATTATTTTTCATTTTCCTCTTTGGATTTTTCCATTGAAAAATAAAACTATTTTTAGAACCTCTAGCACCTCACAGTTACACTAACCTTACCAGATACTATTCCATAAAGTGTGTATTGCTACATTGCATCATTCTCTTGTTCAAAAATTAGATTTTTAACTTAGAAAGCAGTAGTGCCTGGAAGCACCAAGACTCGTGTTGCAGTTACAACAGGACTGGATACAGCAGGAGCCCTTATAGCTATGCCAGCACTGGCCAGAAAATGTAGCACCCAGCAGTGCACACACACTGAAGCTCACCCTGTAAAAATTAAACAGTATGAGATGTTGAGTGCCACTCTTAGCAGGCCTTGGAAAGTATTTGGTTTCGTTGCTCTTGGTACACTCATAAATACAAACACACTCTGGCTCTGAATTTTCTGCAAAAATATTCTCAAAAACTGGATTCCAAACTGGATTTGGTTGCACAAATCCCCATCCACTTAAAATAGATTTGTTTACAACCATTATGTCTTCTTCTATTTTTTATAAAAGCAGAAATGAATGTTGACTATGAAGAATTTCAGTAGCTAAGTTCAATCAACAAACAACTGATTTCTACAAAATGAACCTATTTGGGTATCCTACAGAGCTGTATGTATTTTTATTTCACTGTACTTTCATTACTTTTTATTTCAGATGCTTTTTTTTTTTTTTTTGGTATTGTCTCCTCTTCAGTTACAATAAGGTTTATAGGTACAACACAGGGTAAAGCACCTCTGGTGACAGATGGTTGATTAAAATCATGGACAGAGATTAAACAAGAAAAAAGTTGGAGGGCTGAAAGAGGCAATTAAAATGGCAGCTTGCTCAAGAAAGCAGAAGAGAGGTCATTTTTGCCCTTGAGAAATACATTAAACTATGCTACAATGATCAAGATTACCAACTGCTCAATGCTTAGTGACAGAAAATCCTCCCTTTATGTCAGTATTTTTCAATAAAATGAGTTCTCAAATTTGATTCCAGTTATTCACTGTTCTTTCCAAACTTAGAGGAGTAGCTCAGTGATGCTTTCCAGAAAGACCACACGGGTCCTACTGTCCTTGTTGCAGCTGTGGTGATCCATGTTCAGTTCAGGAAGCATCATTATTTCCACTTTAGAGTGGTGTGTCTTCCATTTCATGGATCTTTTAAATTTAAATATTTCACCCTTTTATCTGTGTTTGTTGCTCTGTTTCCGGACTCTGGTGGAGCCAATTGAAATGACACAGTTCAAATGTGTTTCCTGTTAGAGTATAAAAATTGCTCTTTAATGTGCATTGTCATCAATCTTTATCCAAAATATTGATTTGATAAAAGACTGCCAAAAGTTGTGTGTATACAGAATAATTCAAATATGGTCAAATAAAACTTCTTTACCACAAAAAACGAGGAATAGGGAGTGAAGGAAGGCTGTGAAAAAAGGTGTCAAATTCAGCTCCTAAGCAGAAAGCTGAATTTATTTTTCAAAATATCAAACATTTAAACAGACATGACACCTTCCCTACAGCTCATCAGTTTAAAGTACCATTCCCTAACAACACTCAGTGCTACACTACAGTAGCATAGCAATACGTACTTAAGTGCAAAATGCTTCCAGTCACTCTTTTACCACCAGAAAAAGATCAAGGCAGAGTACAAATAAGATAGACCTACTTGTACTCTTAACATTTGTTGCTGTAGGTTTATTAAAACTCTCTCTTATGAGGAATTAAAAAATAAAAAGTAGGGCACTCCTCAAAACAGATTAAGGACAATAGAAGCTGATTATCTAAATGCAAACATGTAAAGATAAATGAATTATCACAGCTAATACAGGTCAAACTAACAGATTTTTGAAACAGAAACAGTACCAGCTCTAGTTACACCATTTTTTTATAAAATCTGTTGCTATTCTTGCAACACCTCATTATTAATATGCTATTGTTTGAAATTCAGTATGGGAAGAAAGCAGCCCTGTACTTCAGAAGTGAAAGCGTACACCCTGTGTGGAACACCAGCTAACTGATATAATTAACACAGCAATCTGTGCACAACCTAGGCTAGCTGTCAAGGTACACACAGCACCCGGGTTTGAATTGATCCCTGGTATCAACAGAAAGACTGGCTCACCAGAAATAAGAAAATTTCAAGTCAGATATTTTTTTAGCCTGAGTCATTATAGAGTGTCCATAAAAAATCAGGTTCGACATCACTTGCCTGATATTCCCCTGCCCAGAGCTAGTGCTAATAAAACACATCATCCCAAAGCAGCACTCATGGAAAGGCAAAGGAAAAGCTGCAGATCCACCTCTTTTTTTGTACATGAAGAACAGTTCTGGGGGTGTGCCCAGAGAATCTTTGATACAGCAGGGAAAACATCACAGTTTGAAACACTTCCTCAGTGCTCAACCTTCCCTTATTGCCTCTTGCTCCCTGGAATAAACCAGACAAAGATCAAGCAGGTGCCGATGCATCATGTCTGTATCTTTCAAGTCTCTACATTTTTACTGTGTTTTAGACCACTTCAAATAAAATCTAGCAGATTTCAGAAAACTTTAAGTATTACTGTCTTTGAAGCAATAAGCAATATTCAATCACCATGGCAACACAGCTGCTGGGCGTTTATCTAAAATGTCCACAAAAGTAACTGCAAGAAGGAACACAATGTATCTTTAAAGCATAGGTCTAATAAAGGTCCATTTAAATAGGTAAATTCATGTAAAAAAATTCCATTAAAACTTTCAGTTTTATTTGCAGAGTTAGTCCTCCTCAAGGTATTACAGAAAGACCAAATTATCCAGTGAGTTTGCTTCATGTAAACAGCCAGATATTCGCTTGATGACCAAAAAGTAGTTTGGTCACAACAAGTTAGACATTTTGGAGCATGGTTTATACTTATACTCCTAGTACACAAATTTGTATTAAAAACAATATTTTAAATAGAACTGCACAGAAATTACTTAGCTCTGACCCGTGACTGATGAAGGGAACAAATGATAACAGAAGACAGAGAGAGCTGTTACATACAAAATCATAAAAGCTAGGAAAACAAATAGAATTATACAAAGTTACAGAGGGTGGTGAATAAAATTAATCAAAAATCCAATAACCGTTTGGTGTATTTTAATCTAAGTTCAAAATTCCTTTCTGGAAACTTCATGTTATCAGAGCTCCATGTTATCAGAAATAAAATGGCAGTAAAAATAAGACATTTTTGAGACACAACTTCAGATTCTGATTAATGTAAGTCTTTCTCTTCAGAGACAGGATACAGCACAGACATTATGTCGTAAAGATTTCTGGTAGAAATTTTCCAAATTTAAATTATCCAGTTTAATGGCTTCCTTATTTGTTCCAAGTTAAATGTTGATACATTTCTTAATTTTTCAGCATCTTCGTGGCACATAGATTGTTCTCTGTCAATGACTCATTCATTTGCAATTTCTGTGCTGCGTCAAGCATTCATATTTCAACTGCATGCTCAACTTTTTTTCATCTTTTTTTTATGTGGCTAAATTTAATATATAATTTGTTTAAAATGGCTAAGATTTTTTCCTTCAATATAAGTCCTTCTGAACAGGACCCAAGCAATTAAGAATTTTTAAGAATGCTGCTTTAATTTTTTTTCTCTGTGCAAATTTTTGAAAAGTTATGAATGTACAATGTGGACTTTTTTGAGTTTAAATCAACTTTTAAAATAACTAAATCAATTCCTTCACTACTTTTTGTATTTCTGACTGCATAAATTTATTATTCTTTTTTTGTCTTCTAATTATGTGATATTTATAAATTTTTCAAATTCCTGAGCAATTTCTGGGAGATAAATTATGTTTCATTCCTTTTTCATTTGTGGAGTATGCAATATGCATTAAATGTATCAAAGTTTCATTCAAATTAAGTTAGAGTAAATAGACACCAACTTTTTAAAGCAACGTCCAATCTTCTGACCTCCATTATATTTAATTACTTTGGCAAACACACTAAAGGCTGCATTCATAACATATATTCTCTATCTTGCAATTAATTTTTAGTAGTGTCCTAAATGCATGAATTAGCCTGCCATAGAGCCCCAATGTGTGATTGATTAAGCAGCATGATAGATGGGTTTAATGCATTTTGCTTTAATACTTGGGTTTAAAGTATGGCAAAGCCATTGAAGTGATTAGTTTAGGTGTGGCAGCTTCTAAAAAGTGTACTTAGGATAACTGATTGTGTGAATCAGCTAATTCATGAATTGATTATGAAACACTAAAACACCAAATCAATGTTTTTAAAAGGAATTACTTTTTCTGTTTCCTTACAACAGATTTTACTTAATGTACTGTCCTCTTCTTGGCTGGGAACCACAATGCAGGTCAGCTTAGCAAATGGAAGGCAGAGTCTGATTCTGCCACCTTGCCCTTTTTGGGATCACACCCACCTCCCAGGCAATCTCTACCAGTAGCTGTGAGTACTAACATCAGACAACACACCTTCGGCTACTCACGAGACAACAGAAGAGTAACGTTGTACTCTATCTGGAAACACAAGGTGAGAACTTGCAGAGCCTTTCCTGCACTTCCCTGCAAAAGGCAACTAATAGAGGAAACTATAAAATTGTGGAGCAGAAGCCCTGATTTATGGACTGTGAAGCACATAGCAAATTTTGATCAGTTTATCAATAATAAATATTGTGACCTAACCCAGGGTCATAATTACTGTAACTTGTGCACTGTTCTGTTCCTGAAGCCTTCACCCTGTGGAAGAAACCCACACTGGGGGAGCTCATGAACAACGGCAGCCCATGGGAAGGACACACTGAAGCAGTTTGTGGAGACCCCACGGTGTAGCAAGGGAAGGACACTTCTCCCTGAGGATGAAGAAGCAGCTAAAATAAACGTGTGATGAACTGACCATAACTCCCATTCCCCATCTGCCCAGGTTGATGATGGGAAAGAGGCAGAGAACTGGAAATAAAATTAAGCCCAGGAAAGAGGGAGATAGAGGAAGGAAGGTGTTTTTAGGATTTGTTTCACTTCTTATTATCCTGCTTGGATTTTGATTGGTAATAAATTCAATTGATTTCCCTAAGTCATCTGTTTGCCCATTGGTGAGTTATTCCTCCCTGCCCTTATCTCAACCCGTGAACTGTTCATTGTATTTTCTCTCCCCTGCCCAAATGAGCAGTGATAGAGAGGCTTTGGTGCATACCTGTCACCCAGCAAAGGTCAAACCACAGCAGTACCTAAGAACAGCAATGCATGTGAGTTCTGAGATGGATGTAAAGGAAAGAGATCCCTTGGATGCATGCAAAGGTTTGGGGAGTAAGGAAAATAACAGAGGTGAGGAACAGGTGAGGGGATGTTGTGTGGATTCTTAGAGCAAAGAAAGAATATTGTTTATTTAACAGTCAGTGGGGATTCAAGGTTTAACATCATGCTTTATACAGTCATAGCATTTTTCCAACAGAATTTGCAAGATACTAAAGAAAGAACAGGGAATTGCAATAGCAAAAGTGATAGTACAGAAAATTACTTACATGAGTAAGGTAGAAATCAGCTTTCCATGGAGGAAAAAAAAAAAGGAATATGAATATGTTCATTATTCTGTACTGTGAGGATGATGAGGCACAGGAACAGGTGGGATGGGGTTTGAGCAACCTGGTCTAATGAAAGGTATCCCTGCCCAAGACAGGGGAGTTGTAACTAGATGATCTTTAAGGTCCCTCCCAAACCAAAATACTCTTTAATTCTGTAAATATACTATCTTTATGCTACACATAAGATATAGAATTATTATTAATATTTTAATTATATTGTTATTGTTGTTACTGTTATTATTATTGATATTTCTTCATTTAAATATAATATTCTAATTATAATGTCCTAGACTAGATTATCATATTTGATTCTAAATATTTATAATATTTGATTCTATAACTGAATAAACATTTGTCCCTTTCAATTAATGTTAAACATTTTTAAAATTTTTTTATTTTGATAAATAGTTTTTCTTAGGTTTTCTTTGTTCAGACTTAGACAGTTTCACTTAAAATGCTTCTGTTTCTTTCCAGTCATCAAGGTCTGTATGGTATCCTTGTACTTCAGTGAAGAATTTTTCATTTACTTCAGTAAGGAATTAGGGAATAGAAAGATTTATAAAGGAATGAATATGATTTTCCTTCTTCCTACCATCGTGCAAAAAAGCACTGTATCATAAAAATAAAAAAGCACACCTAATATTTCCTAACTAATTTCAGTACTTGACAGTAAAAGATAAAATTGTCTGCAGGGAAATACATAAAAATTGTGTGAAGCTTCAGACTTGTAAATGTATTTACTTGGTAAGCCTCTGCTTGTTATTTTATTACTTGGAGTAGAAAGTGTTCCTGTTTTATAGCTCTATTGAAGCTTCAGAAATTTAAACAAATTATATTTTTTTCCCTTCTATGACTATATAATGCATCAAGCTAGGGTTTTGCTCAGTTTATTACATTATTTTTCCATGCATGAAAATCCATTTGCTTCTCTGGTTCTTATTGAAAACGGTAATTTCCTGGGTGGATGCACATCTGTTATCATTTCAGAGTCCAGAGTGATGAGCCTGAGTGCAAAACCTCTTCTCAATGACACTAGAGCAATGGTAATACTCTGTTTCTAGTTTACTGAAACAAAACCAAGAAAATAAAAATAAAATAAAATAAAACCTTTTCAACACTGGAAGATATTGAGCATCATTTATGCTCTTTTTATGTTGCTAAGTTTCTTTTATAAGTAATGGAATCATAAGGACTGCAAATGAATCAATGAGTCAGATATATACACATCTCATAGCAGGAGAATACACTAACAGAATAACAGAGGCTCAATCAATCGCAATTTTGCTGTTGACATCATGAGCAGAAATTCCCTAGCACCAGGAGAAAACAAAAAAAGAATACAAAAATGTTCTTCATAATAAAATTTTGTGTCTGTGCATGAGTGTTAGGGGAATAAAATTTTTTAAAGAAACCAACTTTTTCAAAAAATTATACCTTTTATAAGACATTTTGTGTAAGCAAATTTCAGAGCACAAACCATAGAATCAGAATACCCTGTGTTGGAAGGGACAAAACAAGGCTCATTGAGTCCAACTCCTGGCCCCTCAGGACACCCCCAAGAATCACATCATGAGCCTGAGACTGTTGTATAACCCTCCCTGAACTCTGTCAGGCTTGGTGCCATGACCACTTCCCCAGGCAGCCCATTCCAGTGCCCAACCACCTTCTGGGTGAAGCACCTTTTTTTAATATCCAACCCAAACCTCCCAACACAACTTCACACCATTCCTTCAGGTCCTTTCTCTGGTCTCCACAGGGAAGAGATCAGTGCCTGGCCCTCCTCTTCCCCTCATGAGCTGGTGGTAGACCACCACAAGGTCTCCCTCNAGGCTTGGTGCCATGACCACTTCCACGAGGAACCTGATCCAGGTGCTCAACCACCCTCCTGGTGAAAAACCTTTTCCTAATATCCAACCCAAACCTCCCAACACAACTTCACACCATTCCTTCAGGTCCTTTCTCTGGTCTCCACAGGGAAGAGATCAGTGCCTGGCCCTCCTCTTCCCCTCATGAGCTGGTGGTAGACCACCACAAGGTCTCCCTCGATGTCCTCCTCTCCAGGCTGAACACACCAAGTGACCTCAGCCACTCCTCTTACAGCTTCCCCTCCATGTCTTTCATCATCCTTATGGGCTTTGGACGCTCTCCAATAGCTTGATATCCTTATGTTATGGTGCCTAAAAATGAGCAGAGATATCTATTAAAAAAGGTTTATTATTTCTGAGGTCAAGAAAGCTTCCCAAAGAAGGGAAAATCATGCATTTTCATTTATAGCACTGCATGAAGTAGTAATCCAATTTATATTTTACTCACACAGACTTTATTATTTAGTGACAAGCTAAATAATAGCAACAAATTCTAAAACAGAGTGACCTTCAGTAACATATGGGGATTTTTTTTTAAGGAGAACACTGACACCAAAAAGTATTTTCATTCTGTTGTTATTTCTTTTCATTCCTTCAGAAAGTCAGAATGACAGGAAAGCGACTTCAAGAGGTTTCTGTACAAAGCCATATTTTGGACACAACATGGAGCTCACAAGTATGTAACAAGTCATAGTGATGAATGAAAATGTCTAGAAAACAGAAGGTTAACTATCTCAGCTCACAATCTTGCAGCCCTGCAGTTGCTTTCAGCAACCCAACAATTAGTCTAAATAAGTCAGCAAGCATTCCATGGGGAAATAAAGACAAGAATAATTGACAGCATGCACCTG
The DNA here is from genome assembly GCA_013397295.1 of Polioptila caerulea. Classification (NCBI taxonomy): domain Eukaryota; kingdom Metazoa; phylum Chordata; class Aves; order Passeriformes; family Certhiidae; genus Polioptila; species Polioptila caerulea. The sequence continues at coordinate 441,776 of VYXF01006039.1, read as the reverse complement.
CTTCTCCATGAAAGAGGAACTCCTACCTGTATCAAGGAGAAAGATTGTGAGCTGGACTTCTGTGTCCCCAGAATGCAAACGAGCAGCATTCATTTTGTCTTTGATATTGGGTAGTAGTAATTCTCTGTGTGAGTATAGAATGTATTTTTAATTACTGAAAATATTTTTTTACACTAGTCTAAAAACATTAGCTTACTAACAAGTACAGTTTCATCAAGAGTTTAAAACTAGAATATATTCTAGTCCTGATCTTAAAGATTCAGGTTTTTTTCAGATGGCAAACTCGTCCTGTATAACACTGATTTCCCTCCTGCAGCAGAAGTGTAGGGAATTCATAAAGAGCTTGTTTATTTTATGCTAAATGAAAAAACTATGGATGACCTTTTCCAAATTTGGAAGCCAACTGCACCATAGGAAATCACAAAACATGAAGTTGTAATGGGGAATGCAATGCTAACATGATGTAGAGCAAGCTCTGTGAAGTAGACTGTTTCTGGTTTGATCTGGTAGTATCTGAAAAGTTGCTTCCAACACATATTCTCGATTCTATTTGTGAGATGGACCTATGTTCTCAGACTAGTGTACTCATAAAAATAACCCCACCAAGAGAATCAACATACCTCTTACATCTTCTCACACTGATTTCAGTTATGCTTGAAAATTAAATTTTTTAAAACAGTGCCTCCAAGATAGAATATTATCTACTACTCAACATGTGGAAACAAACAACTTTGATGTTTGTATGTCCTCTGGTTGAAATTTTAACTTTATAAATAGCCAGGTCAATAATGTTTCTTTTATTGGTATACATTTTCTCAATACACTTGCAATTCCTTCTCATTTCACTGCATTTAAATCTACTTCTGCAAATCTATAACACTTTCTATCAAAACAGATGAATTCAGGCAATTTTATTATAATATTTTTTATTGGTCTTATTGTATCTAGAAAAACATAAAATTTAGCACAGCTGCTTGTATCCTTTTTTTCAACACATTGTCACTTCTGTTAAGCCAAGTACAGATGACAATAGTGTCAGTAGACTTTACTGAAAGATTAATGGGCCCATCTGTCAGTATATTTGTTTCCTAGTCACATGCTAGCTTGACTCCTGGTATCTACAAAGCATCTCAATACACTGAAGTTTATATCCATTGTACGTCAAAGGGAAAGGGAAGAATCCTAAGAAAAAGTGTCCCGCCACCAGGCAACTGATTAAAAAATAAAAAAAAAGACAAAACAAAACAAAAAAAAAGTTGATTTCCTGTATTACTTACTAAATCCAGAGGAACACAGTAGAAAAAAAATCTAAGGAAGTTAAAACATAGTGTTAAGACCATTTTCTTCTGGGATGTTTGAATTGAAGAAATTGACTTTTAGAAGAAGAGAGCAGAAACTATAAAAGCTGATGCCCTCTTGTATTGACACAGCTGAGGTCCTAAAACTGCCTAGAACCTCACTCCCCGTCCCAGGGATGGATAGCTGAGACCTGTTCTGTTCCATTCTTCAGGGGCCAGAGGCAGCAGGAATAGCCTTTTAGAAAGCAGCATCTTCAAACAAACCTGAGGGAGCAAACAGTGAAGTGTTTTCTCTAGTTCATTGTGACTGTTCAGTGATTCCCCTGCAGATCCTATGAAATTCAGTGAGAATTGGGACCCTAATTCTGGCTTTTGTTCACCAAAAGCTCACTGTCTTGGGCCATGCTGCACACTTATTACACACACACACACACACACACAAAAATAAAAAAAAAAAATTTAAAAAAAAAAAAAAAAGCTTTGCTACACATATTTAAATTCTATAGAATTTCAAGATGAAAATAGTGAGATAATCATATCAAATGATTATCAAAGTGCTGTTTCTACCATTGGAGTTTTCTGAAGTCTGATTCCATCTTTCCAAAGTCTGATCCCATTCATTCTCTAGTGGAAATATTAAAATATTTCCATATTTCAGCATAATACTGTGATATATTAAATATTGAGTTTGAGCTGAGAGAGCATGAATACAGTAATTATGTCAAAGCAAGTTTCATGAGTCAAGGAAATGTACTCTTTCAATGCACAATCACAGTGATAATAATAAACCTCAAGTTCAAAGAGCTTGAGTGTGTGAACACTCTAGTCTAATCCTCTATGATACTGGTGTTACAAATAAGTACACTATGCAATTTGCAAGGTATATATTTTAACATGCAAGCTCTGATTTGACCAAATTATTTTTAACATCAATTCATTAAGAGGGAAGGGGAAATATTTACATTTTCCCTTATAATACACATGCTACACTTTGAATGTCCTATCTTTAATCTCCCGTATCTCCTTGGCCAAGTAATTTTAAAAGACCAGCAGAGTTCTTGCTGAATCAGCAGGTACATTGCCCAACTCCTGACACATGGGGCTCACCAGCTCCTCTCAGTTGAAGAGTCACATGCAAACTGCCCACTGAGAAAGGTCAATGGCAGACTGAATTACCTGCTGAGGCTCAAAAAGCCTCAAGTAAGTAGTCTACAACACAGCTGAGACAAGGAGAAAGGTTTCTATCTTCCCAATGTCCATTTTGGGCTGTTAATTCATCAACTCTATCTCCAAACCCCTTCATTTGCTGTCAGTGGAAAGTGAAGTTCCCCAGAGACAGACTGGACTTGTCAGTCCAGCTGCAGCTCCAACATGCTGGCCCAAGGACCCTCTCCATCTTCACTGACAAGGGGGGAAATGACACAACCTAAACTCCAGGCTTAGGTGCTTACAACAGACATTCCTCAAAACCATAACAATGAAAAATTAAGCTACTTTGGTCTCTCCTATCTGTAGATATATTTCAGTCTTACTGCTGGTGAACTGTCTCCCCCTTCCTTCCGAAATTCTACTGGCATCTTTTTTTAGTGCAAACAGTATTTATCTGTGGGTCGCTTTTCTTGATAAAGTTTTGATATCTGTGCAGCCACTTTTCAACTTATGCTTTTGTGAATGGAAAAAATTCACGGCTTAAGAAAGGTCAAGTTTTTTCATCATCATGCTTATTGTACAGGTTTAAACATCAAAGGGATATCATCACAAGCATTTAGTTTAGATCATGCACTCTTGGGTGTGGTTTTCTCTTTCTCTCAACTGTTTAGTGCCAAAAATACAATGGTTTTCCAAGCTGAGAATCTAATTCTGCTGCACTTTATATAATGTAAGGTACAGAATGGCGTCCTAGCAAACAAATTGCAGTTTAAACAATGAACAGTTTTCAGTGAAGTACTGTGTCTTTAAAGAAATTTAATTGCTTGGAATATACTGATTTTTTTGCATTACTACCCAAATTCTCATATTGTCCTGGAATGGTTCAGGCAGGCAAAAAAGTTCATTATTTAAAAGATTTTTCATTGTTAGTTTGTACCATTCAATTTAATTTTGGGACTATGAGCCTGTAATACCAGCTTTGACAATGTCCAAGAGACTGACATAATTCCCAGGAGAATTATTTTGATATTGCTAGCACTTATAATTTGTCATGGAACTAGCGCAGTATTTCACCTCAAGAGTAGCTCCCTCCTATATTTCACAGACATTAAACATCTTTTCAATATCTTACATTAAAATGAGATACTTTTGAGATTCTTGATGAGATTAAAATCTCATCAAGAATGCTGTAGAACCAGTTTAGTCTTCCAGTCAAAATGTTATGAAACCCCAGAACACCAAGTTTTCTTATTATGTAATATGTTACTATGAAAGAAGTGAGAATTGTTGAGAATAAATTGGATCACATTTTGTTTCTCTACTCTGTTGGAATTCTCTCAGGGTTCATTACTAGATAGCTACAGAGAACAGCAATCCCAGAGATCATATTGAAGAACATAATTTTCCTTAATTATTCCTTAACTAGCCTGCCCAGGTTGATCTTGAGGTGAAGGAAGTAGACTCCCACAGCCTGATATTTAAGTAGTTCTTTTACTTGCTTTCAATTTTACTTTTGTCCTGCTGGCACTAATAAGTAAAGTTTATTATTCATAAAGTGCATTTACATTTTGTACTAGAATGCAACAATGCCCTTTTAGACAGTACTGACATGGACTGGAAATCACATATATTCCCTTTAAGTTGACATTTCCAGGAAGCAGCAAGTAATAACTCAAAAAGAATTGAAAAAGCTTAAGGGAGTACTACAAACATACCTATCTATTCTGAGAAAAATTTTGGTTCAGCTGTGAAAGAGGGTAGGTGCTCACATATCAAATCAACTGCAACACCAGCTTTCCTAGTGGGGTGCAAGAAATCAATAATAGCTTTTCAAACTAATAAAATACATAAGTATAAGCTTTCAAGCTTTCAGTTCAGCAAATGAATCAGCACTTGGAAGAAATTGTAAAAAGAAAAGATCAAAATAATTTTTATTACTGAATTACTTTTTCTATGAGGCAATTTTATCACTTAGGAAGTGTTTTGAATATCAGAATCTATTGAGCGAGGACCTTGGGAGTCTACAGGTGGTTCCTGTGAAATGGAAAATTTATTTAAGGCTTATAAATTAAATATGGAACTGCTTTTGTTTGCTCTGATGATGCTGCTCTCTTCAGTGATTTTGAATGAGGCTGAAACATAGACCATTCTTTTGATGCAAGAACATCTAATTTCAAAATGTCCATTATGCCAAACCAAGGGCAGAATAATTCACTTGTATGCTAAACATATGTCAAGAAACATGCTACAAACAGCTTTTAGATAGGTAACAATGGAGAACACCTTTATTTCCCTGCAGTTCATCTGCCTCCTCTTTTTGCCCATGACCTTAAAGTCTTGAATCCATAAGCTAATGGCATAGCCCTTTAAAATTCATCTTTTTGGCACTTTTGGTAAAAGACTGAGAAAATTTTGATTTAGATGTAGTTCAGTGTCATTGAGAAACAGTTTTACTTACTCTGGTATTACCATGAAGGTAATTTTCTCAAGTTTGGATCCTATATGACAGCATTTTAATTGCATGACCTACCTCAATTTAATAACAGGTTCCAGTAGAAGATGAAGCCCTAGGATAGACAGTCTCAATTCCACATGTACTAAATAAGTCCTCTCTGTCAGCTCTGGGTGCCATATCCAGGAAGGGATTAACTGTGCCATGCTGCAGACTCATGAGTTTGTTCCATGGAAAGCCATCCCACCTCTCCAACAGCTGTCACGTATGGTGCAGCACCAACTCACAGCGCCTGAGACAAAGGCACTTCCAGAGGCCCAGAGCTCCAGCAAACACAGTGGCCAGCACAGGGCCAGTTCAGCCTGGCTGGCACTCAGTTAGGCATGTCAAACTCAGCCAAAATGAAGATCACCTCTAATGCAAAACACTCAGTGGTCTGAGGAACAGAAAGAACTACTAAAGACTTTTGAGCATCCTAAATTAAATCCTCTCTTTTTCAAAGATGCTCTAATAGGTTAAATGCCATACAAGTGACTTCTGATTTAAATAAAAACAGTTGCAAAGTACTTAGTCAAAACCACATATGAAACAGAAAGGATCTGTTCTGAGGACAGCTGAAGAGATGATTCATCTGGATGTTTATAAAACATGGGTCCAAGTGTTTAAAGCAGAGCTGATGAGACAGGCAAAGGCAGAAGGGGGAGGGCTGCTATGGCATCATGTCAAAATGAAATCAAGGCTACAAGCACCTGGTTGTGATACGTCCTGCAGCAGACCTGGTGCGAGGGTGGGCTATGCTGAGTATTCTGTTGCATCAGAAGAATTAAATGCATTGCACAAGGATTGCCCAGAGTAGTCTGGCTCTTATACAATTACTGTATGATCAGCGTAGGAGCCTGTCCTCAAAAAAGTCAACAGTGGAAACTCTGATATTCAACATTTATTCTGGGTGCTTCCCCAATAAAAACTATTGAGCTTATATGAGTGTACAGGGCCAGCAAATCTTCACACCATAGTGCAGCAGCTAATCTGCCCCTGCTTAGTGCATTTGATTTGATGACAAGTTTACTCCAAACTACAGGGAAAGATAGTAGTTTAGAATATCTGAAAATACATAAGAGAGGCACTCAGATTCCCTTATGAAGACAGGAAGGAATGCCTGTAGTCTCCTCAAAATTTCCTCCCTGCCCTTACTAAAGAGTCGCAAGTCATCTGTTCAAAACACACAATTGGTATATCAACACTGATGGGTACACAGGTGAAAAAATAAACAAGATCTAAAGTAGTTCTATGCTTTATGCATAACTATTAAGCAAATTGCTTTTCATACTTTTGTTGTAAAGAGCAGAAGAATATGTGACAAAATAATGGTGCTGGATTCTTAATGTTTAAAGCTCAACATTTTATCTTCCACACCTCTGCAAGTACAATTGTTGAAGACAGACATGGAAGACAATTACATTGTTACATTACCAAGTTACAATGCTCTATTTAAATGAACATTTAATTTAGAAGACCATTTACAGTAGAGAGACAAACAGTTTGCTGAACACAGATGTCCAAAGCTTTCTCCTCTCCTAAACTTTCCATTCAAGATCAGTCAGCCAAGCTCCCCACTTTTCTGAGCCAGTGGGGCACAATTTGCTCCTGTCATTAAGTACCACAAAGATATTCAAGGGGACCTGTCTATTTGGGTCTACAGAGATTCCTTTGTTTTCTTTTCTGTCTCTTTAAATGATGTCATACCTGGATGGTTACACAGATACTGGAAATATCTGGTTAATTTATTGGTCAGGGTTGAAAAGCAGGTGAAGAGTGACTGAAACATCAGCAGTAAAATCTTTCATTGTGATCACCTAATCACTCTGAGTACAATAATTTTGGCATGAAGATCTAATAGGCAAATCAAAACTAATAACAAATAATGAAGCCCACTTCCAATGATTTAATCAATTATCTGAATGCCCTCAAAAGACCTTAAAGAAAAAATCTGGAAAACATAAAATATTTTTTGTAGCAAGAAAATATACACACTTAAAATAAACCCACCAAAATCAGCCAGTCAAATTAAAAAAAAAAAAAAAAACCCAGATAAATAAATAAGAGATGAATTAGAGGAGCTTCTACTTACTTAGAGAAAAATAATGTCATCAGAACACAAACTAGAGAACTCCTGACAAAGAATCAACAGTTTTTCTCATAAATCAGGCTGTTGAGATGTTACCATACTTTACTCAGTGTACAAGTGTGCACACTCTCAGCTGTGTTCATCCTAAACACTGCCTTCCCAGATCTCAGAAAAGAATGTCATGGACATTGCTCCCCTTGGAAGTGCCAGTACTTTGTCATTGCCTTGCCATGATCTCCACCCCAGATGGTCACTCCAATCTCTCCCTCAGAAAGGGCTGAGTTGCTTTATTAAAGACAAGATACAATAGATCCAGAATGCCAATAACCACACAAAACTAGTCTGAACAAATAAATTCAAAACTGCCACCAAAAAGAATATCCAGAAAACACCATCACCCCATTCTTTTTATCCTTTTCTGTTTGTGTTTTTGGCCTACATGTCCTTCTCTATTAACAGATCTTGTCTGGAAGATCAGAATGTAAATCAAGTTCTACTGCTGAGAGTAAACTCTATGTGCACGAAGCCTGGGAGATTTTCTTCACATGTACAATATGAGGTAAAATGAATCATAATCTGCACAAGAGTCACTCTTGTCTCTAATACAAGGAGACACAAGACCTTCAGGGCAGGAGTGTTTTCTTATTTGTTTTGCCACTTCCACCCTCCCAAACAAGACTGCTCCTGGTTTGAGAACCCAACAAGCTGAACACATCCCTGTGCCCTCCCCCAGATAGGGGAAACTAGCAAACAACACACACACAATGCCATGGATTTCTTTAATCTATGAGTAACCCAAACAAAGCACCTGCTCCCTTCACAGAGCTCTATACCAGTTAATCTCGCTCAGTATTTAGGATACTCATAAGCTCTGTTTGCATTTTCTTTTCCTGAAAGGATGTTGGAATATTATTAATGTGCTCATAATCAGTTTCTACTACTTTAAAGTGGACTTAATTTGAGGCAATATTCTATCTTTCATCAGGACTACTTTTGTCATGAGAAGTGTACTTGAATAAGCTTGTTAGTATTAAAGCTATCACAGTCCTCAGCTGGAAACAATACCCAAAGTCCCAATTTTAGTATTACCTAGCTATGATTTGGAGTAGATAAGGATATAAAAAAAAGTGTTGCTTGCTTAATTTATAAACAAAGTTGGATAAGTGAAGAGAAGTTGACATTAAACAAAGCAACCTTCCGGGAACAACCTGGACTCTTGCCTCTCTACTGGGAAATATTCTACAGGACTCTGAAAAAGATTGTTTATCAAGGTAAATATGTCAAGGAGAAGTTATTCAGACATAGCCTGAAAACAATACAGCTTTTGAAAACAGTTCGCTTGAGGTATTGTGAGGACTCTTCCCCAGAGAAAACCATTCAAAATGTCATACAAAAAACAAATAGAAGTAATCAAGTTGTAAAATGATAGAAGAACAAACAGCAATAATAAGACCAGGACAAATACACAGCTCTGTTTCAGGAAAAAAAAAAAAAAAAAAAAAAAAAAAAACAGCAAATACTGAGTCCAGAGGGCCTACACTGACACTTTTCTACCTGTCTTCCTACATACCCCTCTGTCTTAACAATTCCACCACATTGCAGCTTTAACGTTTTCTTCTCCACTTCCCCACACATGATAGGTATTTCTTTTCCTTGCACCTCTAGCCGGTTTCATCCAAGTGAGGAGGAAGAGGAGGAACAACCTGAAAAGAGAAATAGTCTAGAAAGCCAGGGAGGGGTCTGCAAGGCTTTGGTAAGCAATGCGGGTGGGGGTGAGAGAGCTGAGGCAAGCAGCAAGCACAGCCCCAGCTAGTCCTCTCTGGTAGGAACTCTAAAACTTGTCTACCCAAGTGTCTACACAGGTACCACAGGCTCTCAGACACTCTCTGACTCAGACTGAAAAAGAAGAAACAGCCAATTATTTCCAGCAACATCTTTTAAAATCTAAGCAATGATCTACTTTACCTAACAGCTAAAGATACATGCTTTATCTGGAGGTTGTAAATTCCTGACTGAAGTTCAACACCAACAGTCTCTTGTTACCTTACCAGGAAAATAGAACATAGAAGATACTAGCTTTTTTGTTTTTAATTAGAAGATACCATTCCAAGTGTTATGTCAACAACTGTTTAATGTTGACAACACAACTGTCAAGACTGAATAGATGTAATCTGCAAGTATATGCAAATATTCTTACACCTGCTTCTGTATGCAGCAAGTCTAGAAAATTAGAACCAGCAGTTGATTCGGTGGGGAGAGTAAGAAAGGTGCTTTCAGTTCAATATTAATTTGCCCAGTTTTTATACAATGCAACCTGAAACAAATATAGGTCATGCAAGAAACTTAAACTGAAGCTAACAGGCTTTTACTCAAACTTATGTTAATAGTGAAACCAGGAGATACAGCTTTCCCAAAGCAGATTTTTGGCTAGTCAGAGATGAGTGTTTTTAAATACCTGCTTCTTAATACCTTCATCTTCTTAGTTTTAGATAGGCCTATTAGGCCATCTCTCGTGTTTGAGATAGGTAATGGAGGGTAATAAGACACGATGGATATAAAGCAAACACATTGATCTACTGGTAATTGCTTTCTTCAGTCAAATGCTGATAAAATTTTTGAAGCCAACCCCCCCAGTAATCATAATTTATACCTCCAACATTCAGAGAGACTATGCAATGCACATCCCTAGATTTAATAATATGATAGGATCATTGTCTAGGAAAATCTTGACAAAATTTTTACTGCATTCAGAAACACTTTATACAGAGCTCAAGGACTAATTTATTGGAACAAAAATAATGCAGAACACCCCTGACTTTCTCAGAGAATTAACAGGAATTAGGTAACTTGGAGTAGAATCAGAATCAAAAGAGTTGTGATTTCAAAGCTACCCAAAGATCACAAGACTGTATAGTGGTTCATTAAATAGTTTTGCAAAACTAAGACTGGATTTGGCTAGAAAGGAGTGTGGAAGCCTTTTTAATACAAGGCTTCTCCAACTTATCCTCACAAATAAAAGGATCATTAGGATTACAAAGACAAATCTGATTTTTAAGTTGCAGAACAAATCTTATTTCTACATGAGCTGTAGTGTATGTACATAGGTATGAGACAACTTTCGTTTACCACCACTTCTGTAGTTCCGATTTAGATATATAAGAATTGTCTTCAGAAGTAATTTTTTTCCTTTTTAGTTTTTGTCTTCCTTCTTTCAGACATCCCATTTTAGAAACAGTCTCCTCATCTGAAATTCGATCTGTCCAAATGTGACCTTTACTACCTTAACAACTCCTCTCTTCTCTATCTTTTCTCAAGCATTTCAAAACATTCCACTACACTTTCTGTCTCTCAGGATCTCCCAGAAAAAGAAGCAAGGAAAAACTTGCTTGTAAACATAATGAAAAAGGAATTCTTTTGGGTTTCCACCATTATCAAAATAATGACAGAAAATATGTCACGCTGCATTGAAGCTCCTTAAGTCCTTATGTGACATATTCTGGAATTTTGAAAGGTTTGTGCTGGGAAACTATTTATCATTTAGCCAAATTTAACAAGCCAAAAAGATCAGGTCATATCTAAATTTTGTTGTTCTTCTGATGAAAAATAATGCCAAAACTCACACTCCTAATTAAAAAACCATCTAGCTGTCATTTCTCAGTCACTGTAGCTTTAACTGAGAAGTAGCTGTTCCTTCATCAGGATTTATGGGATTATCTGGCACCCCACCCAAAAATATAGATTAGTAATAGCTATTGAAAACAAAATTCTTATTATAGAGATTTCCAAGAATTTCAGCTAGCAGTAGAATCAAATGGATATATATGATTGCTAATATATTTTAGAAAGTAAGATATGAGCCATTGCTTCAGTAATCACTAAGAGTTTTTCCTTTTTTTTACTGTTATTTTTCTTCCAATTACTAGCTTCTAAATGAAATTACCACTTTATGTAACCCAAGCTCTTAACAAGTTACCCTCTCCTCTACCTTTTCTTCTTCCTCTTCTCTAGGATTTCTTTTTAAAATAAAGTTTATTTCCTCTATAAGCTAGTTTCTTTTTTAAACTGCATGGTTTCCCCTTCCAATTATTGAATAGGGGCTTTGGGGGCATCTAATTAAATGTTCTTAAACTGCTCCCAATTAATATCGTTCTATTTCAGTTCAAATTGTCTTCCACCTGAATGGGTTTATAATTGCTTTCTAATTGCTGTTAGTCTTTTCAAAACACCAAGTAGATATCCATTAGTAATGTGAACTATAGTATATGTTTAACTCCCATTAAATCACTGCCTTCATAACTTAGGTTATCTGTTTTTCACAGATTCTATAGAACGAATCCATTTTTGTAGTTTCCTAAGTGTTTTGCTGCAGAAATAAACTTGTACACTGCAATGTACTATTGTTTTTAAAATATTGATCAATGTAAACTAATGTAAACAAAGGGAGTATTATTTTTCTGCTTCATATAAATACTCATGAAATTGTGGGTTGGATACCAATATCGTCTTGTTAAGAAGAAAAGGAGAAATTACAGTAGTTGTCAATTTTTTTGTCAACTACTTTAGAAGGAGAAAGGGAATTTAATAACATATTATGACACAGGAAAAACAATTTTAAAGCTATTCAACCCCCGTTATAATATTTTCATTTCAGAATAGACATTAGACTGCTTCTTCAAATCCTGACTTTATTAACACATGTGTGAGTGAGTTTGAAATTGAATGACACAAAATTACATAACATGTTTTTATCTGCATGCAAATGAACACTATAACTGGAAATCTTACTGCCTGGAATGACTTTGGTTGCTTGTCTTTTTGTTTTTCTGCAGAAAAAGGGTGTATTTGAAGCTCTCCTTAGAATGAAGAGCAAGAAATCATCTTGCAGTTTTCAGAGTTTTTGCTATCTAATTTCTTACTATCATGACCAAATTCTAATGGAGAGGTATGAAAAGTTAATGCATGAGGTTCCTTCAACACTTCTCCAGTTAAAAAGTCAGAGGTTCAAATTTATTAATACAGTCTTACCAAAATTTCTTCGTACTGAAATCACTCATAATTTGAATTAATATTAGAAACAGACACACTTCAAAGGAATAGAAGATTAGTTCAGTTAAGTACACAAAATCTGAAAGCTCAAGAAGACATCTTAGTGCTAGAAAATCCTCAAATATGCTGGCTGACACTAAAAAAATAGGTGTTACAGCAATACTGAAAAGCTCCAGAAGGATAAGCCACCACCCTCGTAAGAGAGAGCAGATTGTGACAAAACTCTAAAAGATGGCAAATCTCAAGAAATTAAAAAAAGAAAAAAAAGAGGGAGTTAAAGAAAGAGAATGCAAAGCTGAAATACTGAGCTCAGAATGGCTATGGTTAACTTCCTTTCGATGCTGCAGGTAACTCAGGTATTTAATTCTGCAATGCACCCACTGACTTATTTTGTATCATTATTTTAGCTGTCCAGTAGTAATATACTTAGTCAACAGCTGTAGCAGTTTTCAAGGAGCATTGGGACCAAATTTGATCCTGAAGGATGGTATCTGTTTATTTGTAGTGAAAAACAGACAAGTTCAAGATATGGCCCTACTGGAGAAAATCCAGCATAAGGTCACTAAAATGATGAAAGGATTGGAGCACTTCTCCTATGAGGAATGGTTCAGAAGCTGTGACTGTTTATCACAGAGCAAAGAAGGTTTGGTGGAGTCTTATCAATGTGTACAAATACCTGAAGGAAGAGTACAAAAAGAAGAGAGACAAACTTCTTATAAGGATGCCCAGTGACAGGACCAGAGGCAATGGACACAGAATTAAACACAGGAGATTCTCTCTGAGCACCAGAAAGCACTTTCTCACTGTGAGGGCAACTGAGCACTGAAACAGGCTGCTCGGTAGGTTTTAGAGTTTTTCATCCTGAAGATATTCAAAAGCTTTATATAGCAGGGCATCTTGCCCCAAAAAAGCTTACTTGTTGCTTTTTGGCTGGTGAAATAACTCAGGGCATCTTGCCCCGCACAAGAGCTTATCTGTTGCTCGCTGACTGATAAAATAACTCAATCAGGACAGCTTGTCTTGGAGGGAGTTAATTTGGCACCATGGGAGTAACAGTCCCAGCTAACAATAAACATCTTGCTGTGGAAGTGAGATCTGGAAACACAAGCTGGAATTTCTGACTGACAGACACAAACTACACCAAACTTTCAAAAAACAGAAATTTTCTGCATGTTCCCTGGAAAAATGTTGGGCTTTCTCCCCAAAGCTGGGACATCTACTTTGTGGTTATTTCTCTGCAGGATGAGTGAAAGGACTTTGTGTTCACGATCATCATTTTGGCGGTAAATTATGTTGACTCTTAACCTGTATTCTTTCTTTGCTAGCTTCAATAGAGATATCTTGATGTCATGCACTGTTTTATGTCATCTACCAGCACTCCTTTTTGGTTTATACCGTGTAGTATGTAACTGAAGCCCTTTTTCTGCTTTCTCCTATCTATTCAATAAACAACTCATTTTGTAACTGACCTGATCTGCCATCCTCAGAACTTGCAGGCCAGAACAAATTTAGGTGCAGGCAACCTAAATTTAAGCTGCTGCCAAAAATCTGAGTCTAAGGCAGGGCTTGCCTGAAGCTGCCACTCAATTCATAACACATCTGAACTTGATCTTGGACTACCAGCTCTAGGTGACCCCATCTGAGCAGGGGAGGGTGAACAAAATGACCTCCAGAGGTCCCTTCCAACCCTCAACCACTCCATAGTTCTTTAATATCATCTTACTCCAGAACAGGGAGAAAGAAAGTCAGATAAAAAGGAAGATTAGGAACCTAAGTGGTGGAATAAAAGTAAATTTCAAATCCAGGTCCATAGCTTCTGCCATATTCAGCTGTTTGAAAAACTGAGAACATTTTTATGACTGTGTGATTGCTTCAAGTTTTCTAAAATACTTCCTTCACACTCCATTCATGTTCACGTCTTCATTTAAAAACAGGAATCTACAATTCAAGAGACAATTGAAATTCTTCATTATATAAGATATTAGCAGTTCCTAGTTTGATAGAGTAATGCTCTCAAGTGTAGAACATATGTTTACAAAAAGGGCTAAAAAGACTTCTTTTTCCTTTAAAAAAACAACAAAACCCAAGCAAACAAAGAATCCTCACAAAATTAAGTTTCTTTTAATCCGAAGAGGTAGTTTTATTTCTGCAATAAGACCTGCATTTCTAACATAGTCATGTGCCTGTGTGCGGTGCAGAAATACAGTTTCTGCATTATTAATAACACAAAAGATTCCATTACCTGTCATACAGAATTTCAGTTTTCAACATTTTTCTGATAGTAGTGCTAATTTCCTGAAGTATCAAGATATTCTTGATGCTCTCAGCATTTCAAACTGCATCTATCAGCACTGAAGGTAGCTGTAGAACTGATATTAAAGGCTTACCTTATGTACTGTTGAACACGACCACATCAATCTAACCTGGCATTTCACAATTTCTTTAACATTCTCTCTGTCAAGACAACCACAAAAAGAAAGTTACAACTAAAAAGGTGAAGGAACAAATGCAGTTCCTGAGTTTAGCAGAAAGTTAGATGGTTATTCACTTCTAAGGAAGGTTTCATCCCAAGACTGATCTAATAAGGAATGTTTCTTTAGCCACATTCATTTCACATAATACAGTGGATGATTTTCCTCCTTACTCAAGAAATTGTTCTTCTGTTAGACACAAAACCTGTTTAAATTGAGCCATGTTTTCAAGTTTTAACAATTTTGATCATGAGTAATCCTTCACCCAAATGTTAGTTTGTGAGTTATGACCTTTAACAATGTTTCAGATAAATTATTTTATGAGGAAACAAGAAGAGACAAGAAGAGCAATGCTTACATATTTCACTAGAAATAGGTGTAAATATCTGAATTTATAAATTTCAGGATTTTCCAGAAACTTACTGACACTTCCAGTAACTTTAGTACCTATAAACAAATTATTTTTACTATAACAGTACTTCAGACTAGTTTCTACAGGATTATTTCTCTTAACACTTTTGTTTCAGTCTTTATCTTTCCATACTGCTGTATGTGTGTGTCTGTCACCTTTAGGAAAGACCTTCAGCCTTCCTAGTTCTGTGGCATTCACTAAAATATTCAGGATTCTCTAACTTTTATTCAGCTATTATTTCTACTTAAAACTGTATTAAGCCATAAACTCATCAGTCAAAAAACAGTTAAAAAAAGCTAATTGGCTTAATTGAAGCATCAGGATAAGCTACTGTGGGCAAATTTTCTTGCAAATTGGTTCATTAATCTTTCTATATAGGAAGAATTTTAAAGAAATTTTGGAATTAGAAATAACTAATACATTTTTATTCAGGATGGTATTCCTCTGGAGACTGATAAAATGACAGAAAGACATATGTTTTAAATTAAAAATAATAAATCAAATAAATAAACCCAAAACTATAGATTATAAAAGGTCTAAATCTTTTCACTTGAAATTTAAATTTTGATGTATGTTCAAGAAATATAAATTGTCTCTATTATGCATTGTCATGAACAAAATTTGACAGCAAAACTTTACAAGTTTTCAGTGTATTTTTATCATCTTTATTTCTAATCTGTTTAAAGAAAACATGCTAGTTACTTTTTCTTCATGCTAGTTACTTTTCATTTTCCATTATTTTAATAAGAAATTGAAAATAAAAAAACCCCAGGCCAACAAAAGCAAACTCTCCCCCAGGCCTCCCATCTATGAAACAAAATAAACTTATTCCAAATATTTTTCCTCTCTTCATCTTTGGAATATGATGCTTTAAATATTGAAACTTTATTACTATTTTAAGTTAAAACTCATGCACAATAACACATATGTCATGGTGTATGTCACCTAGTTAGCCAGAGTTAGCCACACAAAGACCTCAATGAGAAAAATCTTTGTAAAACTTTTGTAAAACAATTTAAAAATATGAGAAACAACTCACTGTGTGATTGGAGGCTGAACACTACAGGGTCAGTAAGGACCTTCCCCCAAAAAATGGGGTACTTGGATATTATTTTTCCACCCTCCTTTGTTAAGAGTTACTTTGCTGTTCTTTTGCATCCCTAATTGGTGGAAGGCAGTGGAGATTTCTGTTGGCCACATGCAGCAAGCTGCAGGTAGAACCTGGGGAGGAAGGTGCAGGTGAGTATGTCTTGGATTTCCCAGCTCCAGCTCCCAGCTCCCTACGGCGCACCAAGGACAGAGACTCCAGGAGTGGGAGGGAGAGGCAAGCACTTACTCTGCTTCACAGATATTTCTCCCAAAAGGAAAGTTGACTGGACTCATACACCTTATTTCTGACAAGGAAAGGAAAAAGAGATGTGTGCTATACAACTGTCTCAGGATGGCAAGAAATGTTTCCCTACAATACCAGATACTTATGCCAAGAATATTGCAATGTCAAATTCGTAATAAACCATAACTACAGGAATTCCCTAACAGGTTTTCCTTCTTGTTATTTACAGAAAAATCACAATGACATTGTCATTCACTTTGCATTCAATTTCCATGAATATTCAACAAATAGCCTTCGAATGTTAATAAAGTTTTGTGCAAAGAATTCTCCTGGGAAGGAGAAACTCATTCAACAATGACTGGTGAATCTATCCCACAAGCTAGGTTTTCAGGTACTGGATAGAAACAACAGGTTTTTTACATATAATTTGAATCCTGGAATGATTGGCAGGATGATTCAGAAAACAACTTGGGATAGCTAAACTATTTAAAAACAAAACAAAGTCATTTGCAGACAAATAAAATACATTATAAATAAATATCAATTTTATGTTGAGACCCTTCAAGGGTATACTTAGACCATTAACTAGTTCAATTTCAATGCTAATAAAGCCT
The DNA here is from genome assembly GCA_013397295.1 of Polioptila caerulea. NCBI lineage: Eukaryota > Metazoa > Chordata > Aves > Passeriformes > Certhiidae > Polioptila > Polioptila caerulea. The sequence continues at coordinate 424,873 of VYXF01006039.1, read as the reverse complement.
ACTTTTATGTTGCAACTAAATATTCATTTTCCCTGGAAGAAACTAAGCATGTACTTAAATAGAAATATTACATTGTCATCAAGTGAGAAAAGCTTGAATTACGTTAGCCTGCATCTGCCAAAATCTATTATTTCAAGATATATTGCCAGAACTGAGTGCAAGAATGGGTGAGAAAAACATTTTAAAACTTTAAATAGCAGTATAGAATATACTCTACAGTAACGTATAAATATTATCTTACAAATGTTAAAAGCTTTTGAAGGTTATATTCAAGTCAAATATGTTTGTCAATGAAACTTAAAATTTTAAATTTTGAAGTTTCACAGAAAACTTGAACCCAAATTTTTCCACTGGTAATCAGAAGCTCACAAATTAAAAACACAAAATTACACAAAATGCAAAATTGCCTTACTTACTCTATCTTCAAAAATTGCAATCACTACATAAACCATGCCTTAAAAAAGAAAAAAATTGAAAGGTTGTGTGGGAACAAAAACCACATTTCTAGGTAAAACATTTGTGGTTTGCAGCCAAACTTTAGAGTCAAAAAACCTGTTGAAACAAAGAAATACCAAAGAAGTTCTTGCACACATCTTTGAAATATTATCACATTGAAGATGGAAAAACAGTTTTAACCCAAAAACTGTGCCACTTCTGACTCATATGCATTGGTTGGAATTATTTTACACAACTTGCAATCTTGTTGGGTAACTGAAGGAATATTTCAGCATCAAAAAAGTTCTAACTTAAAGAGAATTAGTCCTTAATTTATTCTCAGTCACACTGCTACAGCTCCTGTTGATAGTTCTTGATCACAGTTACTGGTTCAGATCATGCACACAAGGTGACATAACGAATGGGAAACTATAAAGGAAATAATTTTCACTCATATTAAATGAAATTTATCTTTAATTTTTTCATAAATACATTGTCTTTGGAAAAAACCACACAACTGTCATTGTGGGATTCCACAACATTTTGTACATAGTGCATGCAAAGTTATTGCATAGTTTTGCATCTTACTGCATATTGGCTTGTATTTTCCAAGGAAAAACATGCATACACATTTGATATGCAAACGAACATAGTATATTAAGTATCGGAATAATTGTGTGTTCAACCTCAGTATGAGGCTCTGAAATGGATGTGGCCTGGTTTTATTGAGGACCTCCCCTAAGTATTTGTTCATATTAACATACATTGCATTTCAATGAGAATCTATTCTTCGTGTTATGTAGAATACCCATCCCCACCATTTTAAAATGCATTGAAGTTATGCAGATTTACTTAGGAGAAAAAAAAGCCTTAGCATGCTTCATGTCCACTTCAGCAGAGCAATTTTCTAAATGTGCTAAAGGTGTCATATGTCTTCATTCAGTTCTATGCAATAAATTCAAAAATAGATAAAACCATTACAAATATATTTCTAGAACATTATTTTCCATGGATGGTGAACAGTCAGAGAAACCTTAAAGCCTAACTGCAACACTTTCTGTATATAGAGAATTAAGAATTTTATCTACTATTGAGAGTTATGAAGTAGACTAAACTTTTATTAACGTCAAGGGTTTAACATATTTCTGGCCTTTGAAAAGTGTATGTGGGAGATGATAAATTTGCTTTCTTTTTCCAAATAGCAATTATTTTCTTTTGCATAGATTCATTTCAAACAGAAACTTACAGAGCACAAGATCTCCAAGAATCATAAGGCAAGTTCTAGTGCATGTCGCCCTTATGGTGTTATTGGATAAACTGAAAACCTCAGACAAACATTGCCACACACTAGGAGATGAGTAATTCAAATATTTGCAAATTATGGGATTGGTATTTTTTCCTGACTTTTTGTAAACAGACTAACAAGTAAATTGATAAGCTAAAATTCTTGCTGATGATTACCTGAGGTGATACAAAAAAATACTTGTAGAAATAAGATGGGTCTCAAGGCCTGCCTTCTCCCTTTTCAGATAAACACTTTGGATAAAAGCTGGGTCTTGGAATACTCAATATGATGAGAAATGTCATCGCATGGGCACATTTCAAAAATCCCTAGGCTGTCTGTAGCAGATGAAAGTGTATTTTTAACTGATGCATGGAACAAAAAGTACATGAATATATCACGATTCATTCTGCTAAGAAGCACTTTTACTTCTGTCCCAAAATATGTATTTGGTATGGATGCAGAGAAGCAGAAATCCCTGACAAAGGGCATTATGCAAAATCTTGGATTTCCATATTTCGTCTATAACCAGCAGTGCTCAGTAGATGTTTCTGAAAGCCTTCACAAGGAGACATAAGCAAGAGATACTTCCCTCCTTCCTCCCCGTTTGGTTTTAAGTGCATTTATCCATCCATCATTTTCTTGTTTCTTTGAGAAGACAAATAAATAGGCATTTTCATCCCATCAAAAAGATTGATCTTCAGCCTGATCATCTAAAGGACAAAAGACCTTTTCCTAAATAATAAAAACACAAGGTCCAGGCTGAAATCTGAGAGAAGAAAGGCTGCACTTGTGAATTCAGTCAATCAGGTAAGACCAACAGGTGGAATGGTTCTCCTAGAATCAGATGGGAGAGCTTCCTGATAGAGAGTTTAGAGGCCAAATACAAGCTAAGCATGACCAAACCCATGTACTGGCTAGAACACACCTGAAAAAAATTGATTTCAGAACTAGCTTTGAGCATGCTTAACCACATTGCTGGAGACTCCACTGTTATCAAAAGGCACAAAAAGCATTATCTAAAAATTTTCATTTAAAGACATTCGAATTTTGACTGTGTCTGTTACATTCTGGGTTTCAGACTGTAGAATAGACTTTCATTCATTCATTTTTCTGATGAAGTGATCTCTTATCTTTGGTTGTTTGAGTTTTTCTTAATCTAATATTTCTTCTGATGGTTTTTAAGCTAAGGAAGATAAAAGTGTGTGCTATCTTTTAACTCAAGTGAGATTTTTGTATAAATCTGACTTTTATCAGACAATAATTGTGGTCTGTGACACAGCTGACTCCTGGAGTTAAATGTTCCTATTTAACTGAGTGTTCCTCAATGTTATATGAATGTTATTTTTTGTTTGTTTTCCTCTCCCTTGCCACAATCACTTTGTATAATGAGATGTGGCACTACTGCAAGTTCAAACCCCAGCTTATGGATTGCATGAAAGTAACTGTCACTTGTAATCATTTTCAGTAAGGGTTGGTTTGGGGGGTTTTGTCTTATATGCAGTGATAGCATTTTGTTTGCCTGCTTCTATTATTCAGAGCGGGTAACTTAAGGTTGTGATAGTGCAATTCATGATGATGCCTAGAGACATTTAGAGAATTCCATTCAAGGAAAACTCAATGATTATTTATTTGTCAGTAATTCATTCATGTACTGAGGCAAAGAGCATGCTTAAGGAGAAAGATAATAATTTCCCTTTTTTATTTTTAACGGGTTGTAAAAAGTCTCTTACATCAAACATTATCCCCATAACCATCTCACTTAAACTTCATATTGCTAACTAAATTATAACTTGAGATTGTTAGACTATTTAGGGCATAATAAAGAGGAAATATACAGCTTTCAGCTCATTATGAAATTTCTCATTATGCTGTCTTTGTTTAGGACAATTGCTTGAATATGCATTTAGGACGGGCAGCCAACTATTTGTCCCTTAAACTGAATAGGGACTTTGGCAAACTCCACCCTTCACAGCAAATGAGTTTTCAGAAATAGCCATTCTCCTTTGAGCAGACTAACTGGTACAATGCCAAATTTGATACATCCTGGAAGAGGGTGAGAGGCAAGGGCAGGGCAGGAAGCAAAGAAAGGAGAAAACCAGTAAGATAGATAAATGAAAGCAAGCATTAAAAATCTTCAGAGAAATTCAGAAGATAATGTGCCAGATAAAGGAGGCAGCAAGATAGAAGAACAGTGTAGAATAGCACAAAAATGTTCAGTTTATACGTTATCCACATGCTTGCACCACAGTGCCTGATTCCTTCCCCTCTGAGATTGGGTTTGCAGTTTCCTATACCTCTGGCAACTTGTTACATTACAGAGTGAAACATTCCACTTTGAACTCTTCTTTTTGAGTTGGTATCTGTACCTTCTTTGGGCCTCTTTCTCCTATCCTATTGACTATTATAAAAAGAGTTGAAATACAATACAACATTACAAGCCTTCTTACATTCAAAAACTGTTAAGATTAGGCTTTTATAAAATAAGCTTCTATCTTCTTTACTATGAAAATTTCAGCCTTCTACAAAGGGGAGAAAAAAGTCAGACATTTTTCAAGTAGGGAAAGGAGAAATATTTGTACTTTTATCCCTCCTATTAAGACATCAGCAACTTACAGGCAGTCTTTAAGAGGATTTACACTCACATGTGCATAGGACACATTTTTTAAAGTTGAGAGACCTCCAATTTCATTCCTAGAGTGTATGTTCCAGCTGCTCTGCAGATGTCTAGTATGTGACCACTCCACCTTAAGAGTTTTCCAGCCCAGGTTTGTGGGGACCTGAGATGCCCTTTTCAAGAGCCTGCCTTGGCCCCGTGAGGGCCCTCACCAAGGGTCTCACTCTACAGATGTCAGGTGCTGAACTCCACCACTGGCTATCAGGGAAAGGGTAGACCTCCTGTAGGCCCTTCCATGATGCACACACAGCCTCCTTCAGGCCACACACAAGAGGGGTCTGTCTGTAAAGGGTGAGATGGTAGATGGATTAAGAGTTGTAGGCATTAAAGATCAAGGGTTACAAAAAGAGCAGCTAGTAAACTCAGACAAATTATTTGAAAAAATTAGTCAAGAACAAAAGAGTGGAAGGAAGATGAGACAAATGATTATACAGCAGTAAACCATCTCTAGCTACACACTCAATATCCGATACTAACAGAGCTTGCATCCAACATTCCTAAGTCTGTTCGTGAACTTATAGTAAATAGTGGGTCCATTTTGGTTTTCTTTCTCTAAACAAATTAAGATCTCTGGGCCATGGACCTAACTATATGAACATGTTATGCATCATATAATTCCTTCTAAGTCTCTATACTCTTCTAGGACCTCATACTTTATTTTTAAAGCAGACTAGAGAAGAAACCCTAAAGCTTAGGCCTAGCAGGAAAAATAGTACATCATTTTACACTGAAATGGGTTGTCCAGATAAGTTCTTGATACTCCAACCTTGGAACTGTTTAAGCCCAGGTTGGATGGAGCTCTGAGAAACCTGGTCTAGTGGGAGGTGCTCTAGGAGGTTTGAAACAAGATGAGTTTTAAGGTCCCTTCCAAACCAAACTATTCTATGATTCTAAGATTTAGTAGCTTTTTCAAAGATATTATAATGAATCTTACTTTACACATCTTTGTAATTAGACCAAAAAAATGTGGTAAGTTTTCTCCTGTTATTTTCCAAGTTTTTCTACTTTGTTTTTTGATCTTATCAATTTGCATATGTCTTTTCTTAGACTATGAAGGTGAATCAAATGATTTGGCTACAGAGTCCTGCTCAACTTTCTGTTTACTGTGCACAATGTCACTGGCTCACAGTCAAACAGGCAGCCTGAAAATTGTATTAAATACATAGCTTTCCAAAATCTGTACTCATCCAAACTCAATTTCTGAAATCTAATTTGGTCTTGTCTCAGTTTCTTCAAAAAAACCTAATTAAATGTTACATAGGAGCAGTAGAATATGGTAGAATGAAATCATTACAATATTCAGGCTAAGATACAAATTCAAAAGATTCATCCACAATTCAGATTAAATCCTCACTTCATTTTTACACTGTACTTAGAGATCATTACAATAAATATAATATATTAAGAGCTTTTTCTTTTTTTTCCTCTGAGGGCATAGAGGAACTGGAGTTGTACTTGATGCTCAATCAATTTTTAACTGTTAAGTGGATCAATATTTGTGCCCTGTTTCATGCCACCCTCCCTTTCTTCCTTCATTAGCAAAATAGACTTTAAAAGTTGCAAATTATTTGATGTAGAAGGATGTATGAAAAAACTAGATACTAATTTACATTACAGGAGTAGTGAAGCAGGGTCACCAATCTCAAGAGGAAAATGGTAGCAGAAGGGAAGTAGAGTGATGCTTATCACTGCCAGTGTGTGGCAGGGTGGCCAAAAGGCACACTCCAGTGAGCTGCAGTAGGATCACACCCAGCCTCGGGAGATGTGTGTTGCAGAATAGGGAATGAAGCTGCACATCTTGCAAATGAGGGACAGAATGGATGGTGGAGCCAATGGCCATGTCCATTCCCTTCCACAGATCTGTACTTAGATCTCAGCATTTTCCCTCAATCACAAAACACATAAAATCCACAGAGATGTATCCTGGGGATTACACACCATCAGAAGCCTTATGGATGGCACTCCGAATTAATGAAAGGTAGGGAAGAATCCCCGTGGATGATTGAAACAGATAATTGCTAAAGAACAGCACTGAGGTTAATCAGCAAGAAGTTCAAAGCAATCAGTCAGTTGAGTTTGAAAGACCAATGTGGATTTTACTGGCTGACATCTGTCAATCATTATCTTACACTTTCTAGGCAGAAAAATCTGGTCCCATGAAATAGCCATTTCCTTACCATCTAGTCAGCCAGTAAAGATAAATAACAAGTATGGGCAGAGATTTTTCTGTGAAAGACAATTTCATGCACCATGCATAGTTGGTATAGTTCATTGGTTTAATTCTGTACCTGTTTAGGGCTGGGATCTCAGCTACTTCTTTATACAGTATACTTGATTTTGTCCCGTTACTGTGAAAACATTCTTTCAAAATAGTTTTAACAATCATTTAACAAGAACAAGGTATTTATTGGCCTACTAGCATGCCTATAGAGCATGTCCCAAAGCTATTTGGGGTAGAATATTGGGTCACTAAATTGCCTGAACAATCTTGAATAACATGCCATTACTAGTACATGTTATTACATGTCAATCTACAGTTCTTCCTAGCCAGAGAGAATCCACCGAAATTGCATGTCATATAAATACTCTCTAACATAAAAAGTAGAAAGTCAAATAGTTTGTTCTTTATGTCTTTTGCTAAGATGTAACTTAAATATTAGTGGATATGCTGCAAAATAAAACAAAACTAGAAGAAAAATAATGTAATGGCAGAAAATGAAGTCGTTGTCATAATAAAATTTGCGTGCGTATAAAATTCACATTCAAACTTAGCCCGAGAATTTTAAATTCTTTGTGAAATCTTGCATGCATTTGTTTTTCAGGGTCCTGCTCTTCCTGATACCACGGGGCAAAGATTGCCCCAGTTAGTAGCTGTGATCAGGAGCAAATCAGGATGACAAAGATGTTTTGCTTTCAGCTAGTAACAAGGTTTACTAAACATGCTTGGGCAATTTTTATCTAAAACATGCAATTCCTCAGAGTCCCAGGGAAAAGTGCAGGACCTGACAATGATGGCTCAGAGGCAGAGACAGCAGCAGTGCTGGTTCAGGTATGAGAATTACTAAGAGCCCTGACAGTGACAGAAGAACTGCTCCATCTTCAGAAAACAACAATGTAACAGTACCGGGGCCTTCAGCAAGCAACCAAACCATTGAAGAGACTAACTACTCTGCAAAGTGTGGTGGGGAGTCTGAATCCAGCACTCAATGATGTTTTGTATGCTGCAATAAGTCAAATACCGAAGCCGTGAGAGAGCTTAAACTGCAACTTCAAATTTCATTAGGTTCAGCATCTGGTGACTGTTATTTCAGCTGTTTGGTCCTTTCTGTTAGTGCATTCAGGTTCTTTCCCCAAGAAAAAGGAAGGAAATTTCTTCATCTACTGCAGAGAGCCCTAGCTATTAGTAATACTCCATAGCACGAGGGGCAGCTCAAACCTGATGCTATTCCATAGTAAACAGAGATGCATCCAATCAATAGCTTTGTCTTCTATATAAAATGCATTTAGTTGTGCCCTTTGCATACTCACAGGTCTCCATCATGCCTCAAAACGATTTTTATTTCCAGCCCATAAATAGAAGAGCTAATGTAGATTTAGATTTTTATTCTGTAGATCCCTAAAAATGGCCAGTGTCTTGTTTATAACAATACAGCATACAAAGCACTGTAGCCTAAAAACTAAACCAGGCTGGCATAATATCCTGGGGATAGTCCACAAAACATCACACTGATGAAGAGAATTCACCTCCCAGTGCTCTTCTCAACACACACCACACACAAATGCAGTCGCTACCAGAGTACTGCAGAACACCCCTTGAAACCATGTCATCTGCTAAACCACATACATATAAGCAGCATCCACAGTTTAAAAATCCAGTGTAAGAGCTAATAATGAATTTTAGGGATGCTAACTATATCTTCAGTGTCCTGACAGAAGTTATTTTATAATAGATATAATACATTGAGTATTGGGGTTAAATTCTCTTCTGTTCTGTACTTAGAATTGTTACAGATCTGCACCATGAGCACCCATGACCAGCTCTGAGTTTGCTCTGTCCATGGTTTCAGGGTACTGAGATACAGTATGGTGCTTTATTATCTGAGCCTTTATATGGTAAATGGAAATTAGGTATCAATGTTGATAAGACAGAATTATCATTAAAGTTCTGCAAGAAGTATGCATAATGTAACAGTGTGCATAAATAGCATTAAAATATATATTTTTAAAAAGAACAAGAACATTTTTCTTTAAATAGTCACAAGAATTAAAATCTTAGGCAACAGATTGGATTTTTTTTTGAGGTTTCAAGAAAGAGACAGAAAATAAAAGTCCTTCAGAACCCATCACTCAAAAAGTTATAAACAAAATTGTTGACAGATATAAAAGGTCAAAACATGTTTTCTGAGAATAGAAAAAATTATACAACTGACCAAGACAAAAGATTAAATTGAAAAGATGGCCTTGTGCAAGCAGAGTGAAATCCACCCTTGCAAAGCATATTGCCACATCCCTGTTCTCATATTTGCAAGGAAAAAATCCAGCATATTTTAAATAAATTGCATTTAGCTTAGGAAAGAGAGGAAAAATAAATGTAATAACAGCCCCAGAGTATCAGATTTAAATGTGTGAAAATTTTCATAAGCAAGTAGGCTGAGATAGGCAAGAAGCTGGAAGTGGACACAGCTGGGACAGCTTATCTGATTTGGCCAAAGGGATATTCTGTACCATGAAACAGCATGCACAATAATAAAAATTTGGGTAGAGGAAGAAAGGAGGCGTGCTTCCAAGCTGGTCATTGCTCAGAGACTGGCAGGGCATTGCTCCATTTATGGAAGGTGGTGAGTGGCTGCCTTTGAAATTACTTGAGGTTTTTCCACCCTTTCCTTCACTTGTTTAAACTGTCTTTAACTCAACCCACAGGTTTTCTCCCTTTTGCCATTCCTATCCTGTCCACTGTCCTCTTAGAAGGGCAGGATAGGGAGGAACAAATGGCACTGTGGGCACCAACCTGCTGGCTGGGGTCAGTACACAACACAGGTGAACATAGATACATTTTGTCTGCCTATATATTTTAGTAAATCTCATTGAAATATTTTTTTCTTTTACTATGTAGTCATGCAGAAAACACAAACATCCCAAACATTTTTACCATTTTTCTATATTTTCTTCTTTTATTTGGTGATGGGGTGGGTGGATGTTGCGTTTTAACAATTGTACAATTCTGTAGTTATTATTAAGAATATACTTGTGATACATTTAAGTTTAAAAAAAAATTAAATACTTTATCATGAAAAGTGTTTTCATTGAACTAGATATACTTCTTTTCAGCCATTGTGGGTCAATTTTCTATTGCATTATCTAAGGCTAGGTCTCAGAGGTTTCTGATTTTTCCTTTCCACTAGGTCCAGTGATATTTTGCACCACACCCCAGCCACTAGAGTCTCCAAACTAGAGACTCACAGGCAGCAAATAAGTTAAATATACTTTTGATCTTATATGTTTAAATTTACCTAAGCAGATGTAAGATTGTAAAATGTTTTATTCTTGAAACAGTAATGCTCACATTCGCCTGGTCAGACTGTCAATTTTCAGTTTATGTGAACAGGCAGGTAGGACTGACCTGCAGACAAGCTAAGATTAAAATCAAGACTTCAATTTAAAAAAACCCCATGAACCAGAAAATCACTTTTATACACTCATGTTTATAATTAAATTGCCAAAATCCAGAACTCTTTTTTTGTATATAACACAACACAACCTTTGCTTACATATGTTTACAGCATTCTTAAATAAGAATCAAGCTTAATTTCCTTGTGAAGAATCAACAGCTTTAGTTTCTATACTTTTTTTTTTTGAGACAAAACAAATATATTATATTGGATTTAAGCTTGAAAAGAACTGAATGTCATTAAGAAGCAGATGACTACTTACATAGCCTTAAAACTTGTTTTTCTGTAGTTCAGAGGCTAAGTACTACTCTGCTGACTTCATTAGCAACATGGAAATTTCTGCTGAAATATCAGAGCTCGGGTGGGGAATGGCAAAAAATACAAGCTGTGGTCATCAATGTTTTCATAGGAAAAAGGGGAAACAGAAAAGCTTTCAGGAGAACAATTGCATTCTATTTCAACTTGAACCACACTACAAGAACTGACTAAAACACTCATTAAATTGAAAGCATTAATTCTGCAGAGTTTATCTCAAAATACCAATCATTTCATTGACAGGCTTTGTCATTCTCACAGAAAGTGAAGAAGTCCTCAGATTTTAGCTGCATTCATAGGTTAAAAGACAGTAATTTAAAAGGTAATCTTTTGCACCTTATCAGTACTGCACAACAGACATTTAATAACATGACTGATCAGGAATGGTTTTTAACCTCAGAATTAATAAGGCTCTGAAACTCTTCAGAGAATAATTTAGGATTTTCAACAGCTATTCATTAAATAGTTGCATTTTTCATAGATAGATGTAGTATATAATGGGGTTAAGGACTCAGGGACAGAGCTGGAAAAACATTTTAGAGCCAAATTCTCTCTTAAAACCAGAACTCAGTTCTGCTCTACCTCATTTACTTCCTAACCCTGAAACATTCCATTCCCATAGGCATTTCATCTTTCAGCACTAAATTCCTGTCAGTTCTTACTGTTTTTCTGGTGGGAAAGCCCAGAGTCTCCACCATCTTGCAAGCACCCAGCAGTTTGGTGCTCAGCTCTGTCAGGACCCAGGAGCATAGTGAGGGTATCACCTGGAGGGCTTTTATTTCCTCATGCATTTGGTGGTAAATTGGGCTGCTGTTGGGAGGCAGGGAGGGATTGCCTCTGAATCACTTGTTGGGTTGTTTCCTTTTTGTGTTAAACTGGCTTCACCTTGATTCATGAGTACTTCTTGCTTTTACCCTTCCACAAGGGAAGGGAGGGATGTAGAGGGGGAACAGAAAGCAGGTGACTGGGTGGGAACTGGCTGTGTTCGACTCACCACAGCAGGAAATATTAAACATTTCAAAGTGTAATATTACAATTGTCAAAAGACAGAGGACTTCATTCTGACTTCAGAACTTCTGTTCAGTATGTAACAGAGTAAATTTCTCCAGTGCTTCCACCAGTGCAATAGCTATAGCAGAGTGGTATTTAAAAAAAATAAATCATTTCACCAATCCGGAAAATAGTTTCCAGTTGCCACACATAGCAGTTGTTCTAACTGTCCTTGACTGCAGTATTGGAAACACACAAATAAAATTACTCGTACACCAGGGTCTGGAAAAGATTCCCAACCTTAAACCAAATAGCAAGTCTTCAGCCTGCTGCCAAGCTTGTTACCACATGATTTTTGGCAACTGAATGGTACTTCAGAGAAATATCACAACTGCTGTCACAAACGAAAGCCCATAATGTAGTTTCCACCTCAGGCTGAGGACTAAAAGGCATCATTCAAAGTCAGCAGCTGCCCAGCCTGCATGTTCTGAGAGGTCCAGTTGGAGAAGGAGAGTCTTTAGTCATGCTGGGCAGAGTGTGTTCAGCACAAAACACAACAGCTACCCTGATTATCACAGAACTCAATCTCAGTCTTTAGATATCCAAAGCCTTTCTTCCAGCCCTTTTGACTGGCACCCTAACTACCCTGAGGTCCTTGGCAAAGACAAAATTCTCATCTCCTGCACCCCCTGGAGCACAGGCATTTCCTTTGCTTGTGTGTTTACTGTGCTCTGTTCTGCTCTGTTTGATGTCATCATGACTGGGCTCTGACAGCTCAGGAAGTGCATGCACCTGTTCTTCCTGCTGCAAAACACTTTACTGATCCATGACGGTTTTAAAAAACCTTCTTTCTTGTCTGTCACTAAATACTAAATTGTGTTTAATGCACAGCCTGAGGAATTTTGCATAGTGGTGGGGTTTTTCTCTCACACATTTTTAGCATTTCTAACAAAGATCACTAACTGGATTAGTTCAGCTGGAAGGTCTCATTGTTTTAGCCAGGACCAAAAAAAATCCACAACAATGAATATTCAAAATCGCCATGTGATTACATGACTACTGAAAATTTAAGTATAGGAGAGCAACTTTGCATTGGACATAACTTGGTGTTATCCACAATAGATTATTCCAGCACTTGCAGGGTATGAAAAGGCATACACTTCAACCACTACAATCTCTTGAGTAATCTGTTTCAACTCATGTTCTATAATGACAAACAACAATATTTGACTCTAAATTGCATGTTTCTGAATCCTACAGCATTTTTTTTCTACTGACAATGGCAAAGCCCCAGCTGAAATTTGATAATTACGTCACACTTTTTAAATGCTTCATCTTTAGATTTTTAAACCCATTTAGCTCAATGGTTTGATTATAGTAGGATCACATTGTCACAAATTGCAAAAGACAAATATTTTTATTAAGAATCTTTAAATACATTCTAGAAAGTCCAACTAACTATGGATTAAAGCTGACCTTTGAAATTACCATTTGCATGCCTTACATTTCTAAAATAAAAATCTTCATGAGAGACTGACACCCGCGAAAAAAAATACAGTGGAAAATAAATGCTAGGAAGTGCAAGCATGTTCCTATAGCTTTACCATTTCTAGACTGATGCTTTCCAAAAAGACCTAAGTCTTATTCCAAAATAATATTGTGCCTAATATTGTACAGGTTCAGTTCCTGAAACAGTTTCCAGCTGGGCACACAATAGCATTTGTTATTTTCCTTTTATTAGTTAATCTTATCATTTTACTTCATTCTTATAAATAAAATTATGGGATAACAGCAAGACAATTTAAGTTACTAGGATTTCTTCTTCTGTAATGAACTGAATGCATGGATTAAAGATATGGAAGCTGTCTCTTTGTATTTTTATATAGTGAAAGATTATTAAAGATATCTAGAACTCTAAGTTATTTTAGATTGTATACTAAAACCACCTCAGAGGCAGAATGAAAATTCTGTGTTGTACTGCATTCTCTGAGGTGTACTTTTGTATGTACTTCCCAGGTATTACTGCATGCTGGTTTGTTGCAGCCAATACTGCTAGACTATCTCTAGCAAACTCACCTGGTTATTCCCAGAATCAGTACCCAAAGATAGAAGAAGAATCAAAAGAGAAGTTTTCAGAAGTCTGTATAAGAAATCATTACTGTGAATCATGTGGTCTTCAGCTAAAGTTCCTGAACTTGCCTAATTCCCAAAGTTCTGAGTTATCTGCTGTAACTACTGATGAAGCTTGTAAATACTCTGTGCAAATATAGTATTCTGAACACATTTATGCAAAATCAAGCCAAATATATGTGATTCATGATGTTTACCCTTCATTTATTCCCTTGAAGGCTGAAATACAGTGGGGAAATTTACAGCATTTCTGCAGCTGATAGGCAACAAGAAGCAGGTAAGGACCAATGGAGTCACATGGCAACCAAAGCACCTGATTAGGAGTTATTTCTGCCATTCTTGAGAGCCAGGTATAAATCATGAGAACGATTTTCTAAATATTTATACAAGATGTTGCAGTCAGCACAGAACATGTAGTAAACAAGAATACAATCATCTTCCTTCCAGCTAAGTTTTTGGGCCTTCATTTAATTCTATGACATTTGAGACCTTAGAAAATATATACATAATTATCCACATCCTTTATATTACCAAAAAAAAGCCAACAATCAATTCAGATTTTTTGACTGTTAAGAGATTTTTTATAATCAAAGTAAATGCAAAAAAGCATTATTATTCTATGTGTTTTATCCATGAGAGTTCAGTCCCTTTATTTGATGGGGACAACACTATTACTATTGTTATTATTATTCAACAGAATTATGTAATTGCTAATTTATAACTAAAAGAACACAGTTTAATAATATATTTGTGATCTGCAGCAAAATGTCTAAGGCCTGTAAGGATACATTACAAATTCAACTGAGTTTTCCCGTATTAACAGATAAAATAATTAGAGACATAAAAGTTGCCAGTCCCTCATAAAATGAGACTTCTTTTGAAAGGTGATGCACATTTAACAAAATGACAAGAATGAAGATCAATGCGTGACTTAAATTACTGTTCATCCCAGAGAAGACCTCAAAAACACTTCGAGGGTGATAATGACAAAAATTTACACATTTTTTTTTGCTTTGAAAATTTGTTCATGTTTGTATTTCAGTTTATCCAATACTTTTATGACATAAGATCAACTGAGGTGGATAAAACAAAATTTCTCAAATCTGTAAAAAGTCCTCTAGCCTTAGGGCAGTTGTATAGAAAGCAAGTACACTAACCATTTCCAGACAGCAGTAGCTTCTAATCAGCTCCTGAAAGCTGAACTGGATAGGTGCCGAACTGCAGTTTAGTCATGGGCTTGATTCAGGCCTGAAAGCATAGACCTAAGGTAAATGATGAAGTATCAGTGACATCCCATTCTTCCCTTTTTCCATATTTCCCCTTTATCCAAATCTAGTGGTCCTATCACTCAGACTGCTGACTTTTACGATCACTTTGCTGTACAACCTAAAGCATTACCTTAGGAGTCTGAGCACAGCATCTTCACTCCAGGGTCTGGACATAAGTAACTAGAGGCCTAAAACCTCTAAATTACCTAAACCCAGACCCTTCTGAAACAGACCAAAATCTACTATTACCATTTCGTATAAAATTCATAAAAATCTGCACCGTAAAAGCTGCCTCTTAAGCACACAACCAGGCCGCTTGGCAATATTCTTTTTCCATGGTATTCTTTTTGTCTCTTTGACCATCACTGCAGAAAGAAAGGATAATCTCCCTTAACCTGCTGGCAATGCTTTTCCTAATACAGTCCAGGAGGCTGTTGACTGCTTTTGCCACTAGAACACATTGTTAATTCATGTTGTTTATTAACCAGGATTCCCAGGTCCTTTTCTGCAAAGGTGCTTTCCATCCAACTGGTCCCCAACATGTACTGCTGCTTGGAGTTACTCCTCCCCTGGTGCAGGACTTGGTATCTCCTTTTGTGGAATGTCAGGACACTCCTGTTAGTCCATTTTTACAACCTATTGCAATCTATCTGAATGACTGGACATCCATCTATCTGGTCTGCTAAACACCCCTCCCAGTTTTGCATCACTTCCAAACTTGTTGAGGGTTCACTCTGACCCGCCATCCAAAAAATTAACAAAGATATTAAACAGTAAAGGAGCCAGTATCATCCTTGGGTACCACAAGTGACTAGCCTTCAACTGGGTTTCATTGCCACTGATCACAACCTCCTAAACGCTGAAGTCTAATCACGTTTCAATCTGTTTGAATGTCTGTATACTTAGTTCAAAGTTCTTCAGCTTGTCTATGAGGATATAACGTATTGGAAAGCCTTGCTAAAGTCAAGAAACAATACTACACTCCATCCACCAATCCAGTCATCTCTTCATAGGAGGATGACATTTGCTGTCTTCCCACCCTCAAAAATCTTTCCCAGTTACTGCAACCTCTTACACCTAACCAAGCACAATTCTCTGTGTGTGTATGTGTGTATATGGTTGCAGTGCCACAAAAAAATTTCCAATATTAATCAACCCAGAAGAGATAACCCATATATTAAATGCATCCTTTTTATGCTCTTGCGGCAGGATTCAACTACTAACATCAAATTAATCATGTTCTGAGGTGAAGCAATTATGCAGTTCCCCATGTAATCAACAATCTGTGCAATCATTTACAACCCTAACTTCTGAGGTAGTCCTGATTTCCCTAGGAAAAATCTGCACTGCTAAAACTAGTGTGACTCATATGCCAAGGCAATCACTTGCATCACCAGAATTGCTGATCGTCTCACGGAGATTTTATGACTACATAAATGTTTGAGTAACTGGTTGACATCATCATTAGACCTCTATGATTTTTAAATGGTCTTTGGAATCCAAAGAGATTCCCATCATGTAGAAGCCACTTGTCCCAATTTACAAGAAGGTCAAGAAGAATGTTCCTGGAAATTACAGACCTGTCAGTCTCACTTCAGGGCCTGGTAAAATTAAAGAGAAGATTATTCTAGGACTTACTTGGAAACACCTGAAGAACAATGCAGTCATTGGTTACAGCTTGTAAAGCTTCACAAGAGCTAAGTCCAGCATAATCAATCTAATTTGCTTTCCTAACAAGTTGATCAAGGAAAGTCAGTAATCTGTTTAGATTTCAGTATAACTTTTGACAGTGTATCTTACAGTATTCTTCTGGACACAATGCCCAGCACACAGCTGGATAAATACAGCATGCAATGGGTGAGCAACTGGCTCATGGGCGAGGCACAAAGAGTTTTAGTAAATCAAGTTGCATTAGGCTGGTGTCAGATCACTAGCGGGGTTTCGCCAGCCTCCAATTTAGGGCCATTATTCTTCAATATCTTCATAAACTACTTGCATGATTGACCAAAATGTGTACTAAGTAACTTTGCTTAAAACAGATATTTGGGAAGAGCTGTTGATGCCCTGAAAACCAGAGAGGTCCTGCAGAAAGATCCTGACAAATCAGAGGGTTGGGCAATCACCAACCATATGAAGTTTAACAAGAGCATATGTTGGATTCTGCACCTGGAATAAGGCAATCCATGTTGTATACACAGACTGGGGAGTGGGGGCTGGAGAAAAGCCCTGCAGAAAGAGACCTGGGGGTCCTGGTCAACAGAAAGTTTAATGTGAGCCAGCAGTGCCCTGGCAGCCAGGAGGGCCAAGAGTGTCCTGGGGTGCACCAGGCACAGCATCACTGGTCAAACAAGGGAGGGGATTGTCCTGCTCTGCTCTGAGCTGGGGCAGCCTCACCTTGAATATTGGGGGCAGTTTTGGGCATCACAGTATAAGAAGGTTGCTTGATTTGTCCAACATGGAGAAGGAAAAGGGGACAGGGACATCTCATTGGAGTCTTTACAGCTTCCTCATCAAGGGGAAGCTCGGGGCAGGCACTGATCTCTTCTTCCTAGTCTCTTTAACTAGTGACAAAACCCAAGGGAACATCATGAATCTGCATCAGGGAAGCTTTAGGCTGGAAACCTTTAGGAAAAGGTTTCTCACATAAAGGTTGGTTGTACACTGGAACAGGCTCCCCAGGAAAGCAGCCACAGCACCAAACCTGACAAAGTACAAGAAGCACTTGGACAATGGTCTCAAGCACATGAGCTGATTCTTAAGGCTGTCCTATGCAGAGCCAGGAGTTGGACTTGATTCTTGCCAGTCCTTTCTAACACAGGATATTCTGATTCTATGAG
The DNA here is from genome assembly GCA_013397295.1 of Polioptila caerulea. Classification (NCBI taxonomy): domain Eukaryota; kingdom Metazoa; phylum Chordata; class Aves; order Passeriformes; family Certhiidae; genus Polioptila; species Polioptila caerulea. Next base: position 407,270 of record VYXF01006039.1, on the reverse strand, counting down.
TATGTACAGAAGAATAACCCCTACAACATCTAAATTGTGCAAATCCAGTGATTTTCAGAGAAGGGTTCTGCACTTGTAATGATTTTTCCCTACTCCTTTTAGGCAACATCAGCCTAGCACTATTCAGAAACATTCACAAATGTTATCTTGTCAAAGCAGTTATTGCATCTTTTTCTTAAATAACAGTTGTAATAAGTCTGTTTATATATCCACAGAGAGCTCCCAGAGGGATCCCTGAGGAGCATTTACTCCAGTCTTTGGTTCATATCAGTTCTGGCTTGATCAGTTTCTTCAGATACTTGCCTATTTAAGTTTTAAATATTTCCAAGGAGGAAGGTTCTATGTGGAGCCTCTCTAAGAAACACATGCCACTCTGGAAAACATATTCCTACATTTGATTACTCTCGTGGTAAAACATATATTTGATATTTAATTGGATTTTCTGTTGTTGTTCATTGTGTCCTCTTATTTCTATTTAGAGTGCACAAGAAGTCTCCAGCTTCACCTTCTTATAGCTTTCCATTTGGCAGCTGACAACAGCAGTAAAATCCCTGTTTAACTTTCTTATGACTGAACAAACCCATCACGCCTGCACATTATACACTCCATTCACTTTAGTGCCATCTGTTAGATTTGCTCCACTGCATTAACATCTTCCTCACACTGGGAATCCGAAACTGTACTTTGGATGCAGCTTCACAGCTCGTAAGTCGGGGGCTGAACCATTTTTTACCCTGGTAGTTACCCTACCCTCACGTGACACCCCAGCTAGGCACATTTGCCTAAGTGGCACTGGACTGGGTCTACCTGCTTCATATATTCTTAAATTATATAGTATATAATTTAGGAATATATTTTATTATATATATTTATATTTAAGAATATAATTATATTATAATATATATAAATTCTTAAATATATTCATAAATTCTTAGATGTAAGCCCAATAGGATGTAAAGTTAGAGCTGTAACCTTCAATTCCATTGTCTGAGGATGGAAGGACTATTTGATTTGCTTTGTTTATTGTTAGTGAAGTAGGTATTTTGTGTCTTTTTATTCTGTAATTGCTCCATAGCAATGAGGCTGTTTAGACTCCTGCTACAATCTGGACTACTCTCCAGTTCTAAATATCTAAACTATCAACTCTTTTTTTCTTAATTTATTTTTATTACGTAATATTTTCTACTATTGGCAAAGGACTACAGAATATGCAGAATAGCCAAATTGGCAAATACCCTGTAAATCATAAGTCACATGGATTTTCAAATGATGAAATTGGAAATGAGTTTGCTTTTCTTGACAAAAATCTAGCTAAAGACTAACTAATGCTACTATTTTGATAATAAAAACTGTAGAATAGCAAAAAAACAAGAGACATTATTTAGAAGTTGGAGTCAGAAGACTTGATTTTGTGGAAAATCCACATGGAAGAAGACATGGATGAGAACGGGCATGTTCAATTCCATTTATAGTCCAATATGACATGGAGCAAACTGCAATGCAAATATAAAATGTGTCACACAAATGACCTAATCTATATCTTTGCTTAAATTAAAGTTGAATGTTTCTTTGAATGGACTGCTGGTTTAATTTTAAAATTTTGATCGGTTCATCACAGACTTTCTTTCACAGACTCTCCTAAAATCTCTCAGACTCCATAGAAGAGAATCCTGTGCAAGAGGCTCAAGGGACACCTCCTGGAAAGACATCTCCCAGTGGGTTATAAATTCTTTGCCTCTTGCCTCACTGCATCCAGCCCACTCAACTTATTTTTTAAAGTCTCAGTAAAATGCTATATGACTTAATCAGTAAAACAGCTATCACCAGAAATAGAAAAAATTTCAATTCTGAAATACTTATTGGATAGTAGTGGTGGAACTCAAAAGATCTCAAGCACTGTTTCATACTTCTGGAGTAACCTGCTTCAATAGGTATACATAGCAGTATGATGTGTCAGTAACTAGAATAGAATACACTGGAATATATAAATAATTTTCACATAGTAGCCACTTACATTATTTTAAAGTAGAAAGAAACTAGGTTCTCAGGTAGCTTTTATCCTACAGAAATAAAAGCTACTGAGGGAACAACCATTTTATCCCAGGTCCAACACAGCCCATGGTGAAGTACCAGATAAAACCACAGCACTACACCTGCAAGGAGCAGGAAAAAGTGAAGGCCAGGATCATGGTCCTGAACTTTATCCCTGTTCCTGCCCTTCAATCAGTTACTGCTATAAAGAAGTCTACTTCCTGAACTGCCCTGACATCCAACAGGCACGGAGAGCTGCTGTTATGGACCAGCCCTGATGTCCCACAGTTCGAGTGACCGCAGGCTTGTCACTCCACTGCTCTCCAGCACCTCACATATGCACAGCTGGACTTTCCACCACCTCTGGCTCCAGATCTCCACACCATGTAACTGATGTGCTGGGGACCACTTTCTTGTAAAGGACGGATGACAATGGCAAATCTCCTTCATTCTGTCCAAAATTTACTGCTGTTGGACTGGGACCTTCCCTGCCCTCCAGAGTAAGAGGATTCAGTCCCATCTCTCCACTGCCCAGTGCTGCAGTGACCATCTGCAGGGCTGTTCATGGGTGGCTGATCCTTTGCTCCAGCCAGGGCAGGCCCTCTGTCCTTGCATCTCATGTAACTTTAAATGGAGATCAACAGCAGGGAGGAGGAAATATAGGGAACGCTACCTCCTCTTCCTGGCTCCAGGTGTATCTCCATAGCATGAGCCATGCGCTGCCCAGGGTAAAATACAGCTCTGGCCAGGAATGAAGGAGTAGAAATTCCCTCTGGCCAAGGAACTGCTACAGCCACTGCTGTATTATATGTTAAAAGGCACTTTGCTCACTCAAAAAGGTATCCACTCTGTTTTGTGAGAAAAAGCGATGCAGAAAGAGGGCATTTCTGCCTTCACAGGAGTTTCTGGTTCCACTTTTTAGCCTTGGTAAAGCCCTAGTGACTGTGTAGACACTAACTGGTCTGCACAGATCTGTCTCAGCAGGTGGTAATTTTGGAGTCCTTTCCCTTTGTTGCATCACCTCTTACTGAAATTGTATCAGACTAATTTCTGCACTCTTCTACTTTGCCATCCCAGAGGATCTACACAAAATTTGCAAGAAGCAACCTCTGTCTCTCTATTTCCATATGTTTAATACAAACCTTCTATAGTGGGATAAATGTTTGTTTACCTAGGGAAGTCATCAGATTTTCCTTTGTTTGCTTGGTTTTGTGTTTGGGATGTGTTTTAGATTCCTGACTGATTCTTCTATATTGTCTATCAATGTATCAGCAGCTGTTTAGAAATCTCTGCAAGTAACCATGCTTCCAAAACATTCAGCTAATGTCTTAAGATAAATAAACACTAATAGATATGGATTTGTCTTTTCCAACACTGCTGTGTGAGATTGGTTTCACTTCTGGAATATGACTAAGAGCCCTGAACTATCTAACAGAATCTTAAGAATTAAGCAATATCCATTCAGAAGCTTTTGTTACAGGACAGAAATGACTGTAAGCTTACTTCAGTTATTCAGAAAAATTAGTACATGAGTATCACTTTTTTTTCTTACTATTTTGACCCATCTGCAAGACAAAATCTTTGTTCTTTTAATTATTTTGTTTGGAGAGAAACTATGCTGGAAGAATAATAAATTGGAAGCTAGGAATATCTGCTAGTTAGTATGCAAGGTATCAGACAAAGCATGAACTAATTTGGGGAGTCTGAACACGCTATGAGTCAGGTGATGGGAAATTTTTGTGCTGTCAATAGAATAAATATTTTTATTATGTGTTATTTGTGTCCATATCTTTGTGTAAAACCCATGGGTTTACAGAAGCAAGTGTGTATATTTTGGCAGCCTCTTTACTTTTATTAAATCTTGTTACTAGAGATTGTTAGATTTTTGTTTGCTGTTATTGTCAAAAAGCGATTTACTATTTTCTCTGAAGTCCTTATGAACCATTACACTTACAGATAGTGCAGTCATAATGTTCTAGCTCTGAGAATATCTAAATATTCTGTACATCTTTCTCAAATTGTTGAAGTGTTCACTTCCATTTATTAAAAAATGTGTCCAAGAAAAATGTTTTGCTACACAATAATCAGTTGGTATGTCAGCTACCAGGTGTGACCTTTCAGTGCCTGCTTCATTTAACCCAATACATCTATCCTGGCTGTGGGATTCAAAACAGTAACAATACCTGCTACAGATCCAAAAAGCAAACATTTGCTTTCAGTCTACGAAATTCAAGAGAGAAACAAAGGTAAATATGATACAGGTATGGCAATCTGACTAAAAGCATCTGGCTGGAATATGTTTTTCTAAAAATTCAGAGAAGAAAACAAAAATTGGTACTGATACATCAGAATATCAAATGAGGCCCAGTTTTTGAAAATGGAGAAATGGATTTAAGTATAAGGATCCATTTGCAGTAATCTTATTCCCACAAATTATTTTAGATACAGTATAAATGTTGCTTTTACTCCAAACTTGAGAGTTTTTAAGGACAGAATTCTTCTCAGATATTGTTTTTTGGTTTATGTCAGAAACACTTACCTTGAAAATTTGGCAGAATTTCAATCAATAAATAAAAATCAATTTAAAAGTATTTATGTTTCCCTCCACAATTTCTAGACCAGCACAAAAAAATTACGTTAAATAACCTTAGCCCCTTCAAGGAAGAACACATTATTGGGTTAAGCTTAAGGAAAATAAAAAAGCCCTTAAAAACATACTAAAGTTTGATTTGTTTCATAAGGTTAAGTTCCAGACGGTAAAAAGAAATAGCTTTAGCTGCCAAAAAAACACACTGAGCAGTTACCTCTTGCTAGCCAGAATTCAGCATCACCTGGAATATCTGAAAATACTCTAGATTTGCAAGAATATGCACACCAAATAAATTAGAGCACTCCCTGCGCTCTGTAATCCTTCCTTACCAGATACACACACAATTTGAGGCATAACAGCCATTTCCTAATTAATTCGGTAACTCTGTTTCTATTTAGAGCACTCTGAGAGGCTCTGCTCTTTCTATGAGAAACATATTCAAGCCATATCCTCACATTCACTGAGAGGCTCTGCTGCCAAGATCCAGGCATGTAAAGCTCTTCCCTATACAGTCAAGAACATTTTTAGGACTCATATTTTACCCTGCCTGGGGCTACCAAAAAAGAATACGAGGAAACACAACAGTGGCCAAAGATAAGAAACTGAGTAAAGGTGATGATGGTTGAAATAGTAATTGCTGCTCAAAAAGTCTGTGAATGATATTCTAAATCTTAGAGCTTTAGACTAAAAACAAATTTGGACAGCTAAACCTTTTTTTCTGAGAAGATGATGATTCAGTCTTAAAAGTACCTCCCACAAAGAGCAGTCCAAGGCACAGAGGGATGAGTCCTTTGGCAGATTGGGACACACCCTACACTTGAGAGAAAGAGAGGGACTCAGGTGAATAGACTAGGCACTTTTTCTGGGGGATGTAACACCTCTGAGTGGATAAATACTGTGTTTCTGTTAGGTGCCTTTAATATGCTCTTGTGGATTAGCCACCTGTCCCAGAAGCCTAGAGAAAATATCCTGCCTTGTATCTAATTCAGTTTCCAGGGTCCAGCACAGGAGCAAGTGAGGGCTCCCCAAACATTCAAACGCAGGATCACACAGGATTAAGGTGCAACCCTGTAGTTTGCAGGTGGGGTGAAAGGCTGCTTATTTCCGTGGAATTTTGGCAGCCCAAGTAAAGGTCATCACTCTGCACTACATAATTAGGAATCTTAACGCTATGGCACAGAGAAAGCAGGGGCTGAGGTAGGTAATGTCATGGTTTGTCATTACCAGAACAGGCAGAAACAGAAAAATCAGCAAGAGAACTTGCAACAGATTTATTTTCCAGGACCACAAGTTATTATGTGTGAGGAAGAACCTCAAAGAGAAAAAAGACAGATATTAGCAAACAAAGGGTGGGTGTGAGGGGAAGAGAGTGATGAAGGAAAAAAAAAAAAGCACAAAAATAGAAAGCCTGAGGAAGTGGAGAAGCAGACTGAAAGAATACGTAGCTATATTTTTACACACAGAGTGTATGCATAGTGATAAGCAAGAATCCTACTGGAAATGAAAGTTTGGACATAACTCAAGATAACTCACGTAAGATTTTCAAACAGATTTCAAAGATGGAGACAGCATCACAAATCCCTGGAGGGTTTGTAAGGCAACATAAGAGGGCAAAGCTGAATCTTCTCCCCATATTAGTATCTATTGTAGTAGGAAAAATTAAAAATAAAATGCAGAAGTTAAGAGTGAAATAAGAAAAACATGATCAAATGAGAAGGAATTGAAAATAAGACAGAAAATAGATTCCAAACATAGAAATAGCCTAAAATATGAAAGGAAATATGAGCCCAAATACAGGAATGTGCTAATCTAGTATGTTAGTGGCAATGTGGAAAAAGAAGAGGAAATATTCTGAAGTGAATATAGTGTATGTATCTACTTATATACATATATATAATAGTATTTATAAATCACCTCAAAAAAGAAAGATTGCTTATTTGGTATATTTGAAAAATAAAATCATAAAAGTATAAATATTTGTAAGTATAGCTCATATTTATGTATTACTTAGGATACTTGAGCAAAACTTCAGAATGACTTATGTTTACAACATAACAGAAAAACCATAGAATTCCAAGCAGTCTGACCAAAACTCATTTCCTTAACAGAAAACAAAGAAATACTTTGATTTGAGATTGCTAGTGCTTTCTGCAACGTGCAGAAAGATGAGAATTTAACAAAGTTGTCATAATTCACAAGAATGGTCCTGGATTCAGCAGTATCACTTAAAGATCTTCCGTTTCCAGATGCTATAATTTCCCCAGATACTGTAGCAAGCTTAGATTATCTTCCTTATTATGTAAAATTTTCCTTCACTTTCTCTCATATTTCAAGTTGTAATACAGAAAGACATATTGAATTGCCTCTATGAGTCACCCAAGAGCCCTTTGACTCCTTTGTTTATTAACATCACTTTTTCATCTCATGAAGCACACAGAAAAGGCAATGTGCAGGATGCAGAAATATTCTACTTCTACCTGCTTTTAAGACTTATTAGGATTCATATTTCTTCAGAGCTGTATATACATTTTGGGGGAGCCACAATTTAACAACTCTTTCTAAAGAAATGTCCAACTGAAAATAACTTTTCCCCTTTAATTTTGAAGCTATTTTCTTTTAGTTTATTTTCCTCATTTTCGGCACTCCCCAATGGCCAAAATCAAGTTGGACTGAGCATGTTTCTGCAGTCTTCTGGCTTTGGAGACTGTTTTCTGACAGATGGGAGAAACTTTTGACCTTTTAGCTTTAGAATGCCTCGTGGTGAATGATTCAAACATTCTTTTCAAAAATTTCTTATACAAATACATCAAAGTTCCTATTCAATGGCAAGAGTTTTATCTACAATGAAAATAAATCAATTTTTTCCTATTTATTGCCACTTCAACTTCTCTACAAAATTCTTTATAAGGGAAAAAGAAAAGATCAGCTATGACCCAGTTGCCAGTAACTACCAATCCACAACTCACCTGCACAAAAGCTCTAGCTGTTTCTGACAAAAGGTTTCTAAAAATTTTTACTAAAAGGTATACGGAAAAAAAAAATTTGAGCACTTCAGGAAGCTGATCCTGCTCTGTTTACACCACAGGCAGAACTACCATAACATATTAGGCCGGAAGATGAGCACATATGAGTGCCTCAGACCCATAACTCAAGCTAAACTGAGTATCTTTTACCAATTTTTAGGCAATTTCAGGTATTATTTAGTCCAGATAGCAGCTTCTTGACAAATTAGCAAGGCTACTGCAATGATTCTTCTGTGGCATTCTCTGTATGGTCATAGTCAGAATTGGGATAAACCCTTGGGCTTCTTAGAGTACAGTTAGGACTTCTTGTGAGCTGAACTTTGCACAGTTTTGTTCAAAGAACCAATAGACTCGAGGCAACACAAAAAAAACAGAAGACAGGAAGACTGAATTTACTGTCCTGATTTTTGCACGCTATCTCAAAAGATATATATTGGCAAAAATACTGGGTTTTTTTTTCCCTTCAATCCATAGCTGTGTTCCTTTAAACTAGTTGACAAGAGAAAAAGATTTCAGATTTTTCATTTACAGGCAGTTTTCTCACATAATATTTCATCCTGCAGTTCAGCAAGGATCCTCCATTTGCAGAAGCATCATCCTGTGGCCTGTGCACCAGCTAAATACTGAAACAGAGACAATGCTCATGTTATTACTTTATGGGCTACTGGGAGTTTGATTCTTTACCAAAACTTGGACAAACAAGAACTGTCCTGAATCATCTTTTAATAATGAAAGCCCCTAGGGTCCATTAAAGTGGTAGAGAAGCAGTGGACTGCAAAATCGTCAGGAACACAGAAGAAAACATACAAGAGGTTCCTGTACAGGTTATCTTGCTTTTTTTTGCTTTAGTGTAGCACATGGAAGGAGATATGGGATAAAGGAGATGCTGGTACACAGCATGTCTTTAGAATCTTTCACCCTCTGTAAGGTTTTAACTAGTTTTCCTATTAATATCTACACATAGTCTATGACAGGAAAAATGTTAGGTTTTGAAACAGAATGGAGAACTGACATGAAGAAAATGGCAGCTATAGCCCAAAATTATTCTCATTTTATTCACTGTTAAAATGACAGTATTATCTTCATGAGGCTTATAAGTCAGACTATTTAATACATTTGAATTTTCTGACAGTTGCAGTAAAACCAGCTCCTGATTAATGATGAATGATGTTTATAAAGCAGGAGCAGAACGTGTTGCACATCATTCCCCCACAGAAAAATTTGTGTTGGAGGACAGCTCAGGGGAGTCAAGAAGTTCAAGTTCCTACTTGAAGTAGGGCTCCCTTCAAGGCAAAATCAGGCCTTGTCTACAGGTTTCTTGTACCTGCACACAGTTAGCAGATGCTTTCTCATTCAGGCCTAAAACTCGGTTATCTGAGAAATCTATTTCACTGCTTAAATTATTCTCATTTTAAAATTTAGTCTCATTAAATGACAGAGTAGTATTTTCTCTGCACAGTACTTCTATTTTTAAAATAACAGAGGAGGACAAAAGATAAAAGATAAAAGAGAAAATGATAGTGAGAAAAAATAAATGGATATACAGAATTTTAGAATCATTTCAGTCAGCAAAAATCTTTAAGATCACCAAGTCCAAACATAAACACTGCCAAGCTCACAAATACACTTAATACAGTACACTTAAGTTCCACAGCCCTAAGCACCACATCTACACATCTTTGAAATACTTCCTAGTTTGGTGATTCAACCACTTTCCTGGGCAGTTTGTTCCAGTGCTTGCCAACCCTTTCAGTGAAGACATTTTCATAATGTCCAATTTAAATCTCCCCAGGTGCAACTAGAAGCCTATTCCTATTGCTAATTACCTGGGAGAAGAGACCAGCTCCCACCTCACTACCATCTCCTTTCAGGCAGTTGCAGAGAACAAGATCTCCCCTGAGTCTCCTTTTCTCCAGGCTAAACAACCCCAGCTGCCTCAGCTGCTCCTCATGAGATTTGTGCTCCAGATCCTTCACCAGCTTTGTTGTCTTCTCTGGACACACTCCAGCACCTCAATGTCTTTCATGTAATGAGGGGCACAAAGCCAATGTTGCTAATGATCGAAATACTGCACACCTTGGGACTAGTGTGCAAGGACAAAGCTGCTGCACCAACATACTCCTGTGTTGGCCTGATAATAGAACATATACACCAATCAAATGCCAGTAGGACTGGGTGTCAGCCACTTCTTAGAGAGAAATCACCAGAGGGGTAACTTGAAATTGCAGCAGGAAAAAAAAGCCTAAGAATTTTAGATTCTTTCTCTATCAGCAGGAACCTCCACTATGAATGATCAGCTTTTTCTTAGCTTTTTGGAGGTGCTGAGGAAAGCCTTTCTTATTCACATTCTCTCATCTTACAGAAAGAAGATTCAATAAAGAGCAGTGAAAGGAAACCTGCTTTCTCTATTCAGTGTCTTTGTTCCACTTCAGACATGAGAAAGACAGATCAGTCCAGTGTCTTGTGCTACAATCCCCTTTGTATTCCATTTTCTTCCAACTATTCTTTAACATCTTACAGCCTTTGATTGTCTCATGGTTGTTTTATTAACCAAAGTACATGTAAGATCTGATCTTCAGTAATCATGAATGCTCTGGGAGAGTGAGCAATGTTTTAAAAACCTTTGCAGATAATAAAATATATTTTAAAATTAAGACTCAGCTATAAAGCATCTGGCAATCCTAAGTACCTACATAAGTAATTGCACATAGAAAATTTCACATCAAAGGGGAGAAATACCTCTAACTAAAAAAAACTAACTAAAAAAAAAGCCCATGACCTGAAAGATCTCTGCCTCTTATCTTTATATTGGAAATTGCACTGAGGCTTCAGCTGTGTAAAGGTTATTGACACTTCTTCCATTGGTAATATGAAAAGGAGTTAAACTTCTGAGTCCTATCTTCAACTGAAATTTTATGGTTTTGATGCTTTTAGTTTCTTTAAAGTTTCTTACATGACATGTGACACAAGGGAGTCCACAAAATGTGAGTCAAATTTGATTTGCATTGTTTTCTCTCATTTAGAAGTTGACACAATTAAATGCTTGCAGCTCATATTTACAACTAAAGCTCCCTTTCTGTAAAATGTATAATTAAATTGTTGCCTTTATTACCTCTGCATTTATTGATTGCTACTTTTCTACAGCATAATCCTTCAGGTATTTTTTTTTTCCCCTGTTACTTCTCTGCTGTATTAAACTGTTGGTATATCTTTTTATCAGTATATTTCTTACTGTGCAGTACTTATGTTTCACTTGACATATCAAAGTCAGGAAAATAATCAAGCATACAATATGTTGGATGTTTTTAAGGTCCTGAGTTTCAGCCAGTTTAAGTTAAAAGATTTCTGTAGCAATTCATGTAAGCATAATTTATCAACTTAGTTACTAGATTTCAGAAATACTTCCTTAAATGCAAAAAATATTTTATAACCCAAAAAGAAAGGCTAAAATTCTAGGCTCCTAACAGAATTAGATGTGTCAAGTCTCATCAGACTCCTGCAGAAATGCTCAGAGCACAATTCCAACAAGCAGAGCAGGATATTTCTTACAGATGATGAGCCATGCTGCACTTTTCAGTCAGTTTTCTGGATTCCTTGCTAGTACATGTTTTTCTTTCAATAAATCCCTGGTTAAACCTCTGTGAAGGTCACCTTTAAAATTAGGATTTTGGAAAGCTGAAGGGGGATCTTCCACACAGGACTGCAGAGTCTCCAAATTTTTTTTTTCTTTTTTTATCTGAATAGGTTCTGTCTGACTATAAATTTTTTCTACATTTCTTTAATGAAAGCATACAAGTTAGAAAGTACAATTTAGAATCTATGATCCTAAGTGTCAAAGGAAATTAAGCTGTGATTCAATGACCAAAATTCTGAAAATAAAAATTATTAATCAGATGAAAGGCATTTAAACTGTAACAATTACATCAAATTGTGAAGCTGTAGGTATGTCTAATATCTCAAAGTTATGAGAATAGAGGGGGAAACAGATTCTCACATGATTAAAAAATGTTAGCATTGACTCTGATTTACAGAAGCAATTTTCTCCTGAGCACAAGTAATTTTTTGAGGAAATTCTATTAAATAATTATTCAAAGATATTTTAGGAAAATAAAATATACAGAAGTAACTTAAGTTGTTGGGGGTTTTGTTTGGGTTTTTTGATGAAGCTGGAATATTTTTAAGGAAGCGTGATCTAATGGTTCTAAATGCCATGTAAAATAAATCAATATTGCTCTTGTACTAATTTCCACAGAAGAATATGAGACACAGTGACTTTTCAATATATATGAAAATAAAGGGAGAGGATGACAATTACTCATTAAATATTCCCATTTTAGGCAAATCCAGGGTTTTATCACAATCAGCAAAGAAGATGGATCTATATGCTTGATTCTTCAACAGAATACTTGCAGGTGTTACAGTGGTGTGCAAATATAAGTGCGAAATAAAACTAATGCACTCTACAATTCTATGAGCAAGAAAAGTTCCTTAAACTACAAATAGTACTTTTTAGAACTGTAGCTTCAAGGAGTCATTCTCTCTTTGTGTAGCTAAAAATGTTCTTCATGGAAAGCCAGGACAAGGAAAAGGCTGATTAATAACACAAGCTTCCAGAACTCTTCAGCATGCAATTTACACAAGACACTATTGCTTCCTCTCTACTTATCTGAGTACAAAGTCAGATTTTAAATCCTAGGTACAAGATGGTATTACACTTGACACAAGAGGTAGTGAATGCTTCTGCCAATACATAATCAGTGTAGATAGGCTAAAAATAGGCAAACATAACAGAATAAGGTTACATCCAGGCAACAAAGTCTATGAGATTTCACTCCTGTGGTTCAAAAGTCAAGCAACTGAGTATGCTACCTTTTATTTCCACACACTGTTTATTTCATCAATTTTGTTTTTATTTTAAATTCACCACTGCCTGGTGCTAGAATACCAATGTAAACAAAGCAAAGAAAAAGCTTTACAGGGGCAGCAGGGAAGTAAGCAGATTGTGCACTCCACAGAGCATCTTTGTCAATTTCAATGGCAGCACTACATGCTTGAAGGAGGTCAAAGGATGATGAAGTTGGCAGAAATAGTTATCAATCTCCTACTGTTTGCCTGTTAAAACAGGCATGAAAACTATAATTGCAGCAGGTCTGTTATTTAAGTCTTTGAGGCTCCTTGGTACGTAATTTTAAATTAAATAAACAAAAAACATCAATATTAGATGACCAATGACATTTGCAACTGTTACATTGGCACCTTTACAAAGCTAAGTGAGCTCTTTGTGTATGATCACTTTGCAAGGTTATTCGTAATGATCTTGAGGGGTCTTTTCCTGCCCTAATGATTCTGTGAGGTCTATGATTCAGCAAGTCACACATGGCACCTGTGACAATGCCCACCACTCATAATCACTGTGACAGAACCTGCTTACTGAGCTATTGTAACATTTATTGGACAGTATCCAAGATGCAGGTTTTTAGACAACTCTAAGACTGCCCAACTCAACTGCTTAGTCCCACAAAAAAAGCATCTTCCACGGATAAAGGTGTATTTTGTTCAGAAAGCTTATTTAAATATGGTATAAGCGACTATAACATCTCTTGATATCTCCCACATTCCCATTTCTGTAAAATTTGCAGAACTGTACTATTACATTTACTGTAAGCCAATTTCTCAGACACAGCTCTACCTGCCTCTTGCCAGAGGCAGGGAAAACATGTAGAAAACCCCAAACCAAAACTGACTGTAACTGTATTATTTCCCCACCACCAGAGGCCTTACAGCTTCCCATAAGTCTCTTAAGAGGTCATCCTTCTCATATAATTTTTATAAATATATTGTTGTTTTTCTATCACTTTTAAACAACCAAAACCATTTCATATATTTTTGTTTCCATCTATATTAAAAGAAAACTGACTGTGTCCAGGAGCCAACACCTAAACTGATCAAATGAGACTATTCCTTCACAACACAGCATAGTGAATACTCCCTTCCCCTTTTGGTCTACCAGGAAGCTACACAGATGCCACCCACAACATGAAGCAATGCATTTCCATCAGGACTGAGAGGATGACTGCTTCTGCTGTTTGTCTGAGATACCCTGTTCCCTTCACTCACTACAGGTCAGAGAAGCCATCATGGCTGACAAAAATCAAGAGCAGAACAGAAAAATAGGATTTACTGCTCTTTCATGGGTACACACACACAGAGCTGATTCAAGATAAAGTTGAACACCTCTGAATGCAACACATTACTGGTGCTGCTGCTGCCTGGTCTTCCACTTGTGCACTACAGTGAGCAAATAGGTATGATGGAATCACCTAGTTTGACTCATACAGCCAGAGATCGACTTAATTTATTTCTGTGTTTCTTTACAAAACGCATTTGGGGCGAAAAGGTCACAATTTCTATATCTACATCGAGATTTATCCATTAATGGAATTTAGTTTCTTATGAAACATAAGAGGAAAACAAGCAATCAAACACTAAAAAGTGTAAATAGAAACCAAGATCAGCACATCCCCAAACAAGTGAATGAAGAGTTCACAGAATGCACCACAGCTCATTTCTGAATGCAGTCTAATTATGTTAGCTAAGTTTTGTAACTCACAGCTAATGAGTTATAGCTAGTTCTGGCTTGTTAAACCAGGTGTCAGATCAGGGAAATCAGGTGAACTGCATGTGCACCTACACTGATTTCTATGCAGTTACATCTAGCAGCTCTGCAACCTCCTGTGTGGAGGCTAGGCAGAACAATCACACATGCCACTGCTCTTCCTGGGGTGTATTACCTTCACGTGCTCATTAGAAAAAATGATTTCATTTTACATGAAAGCAGAGGGCCTGAAGCTATGAGGTTATTATTTAGTTTACAACTGATGTCCTTGTCCTAACAGGACTTGCTAAATTCTTGCTCAGTCTCTCTTGTAAGCCAACTTTAATAACAGAATGGATGCAATAAGGTCTCTTCCTCAGGCTAAACAAACTCCAACTCTCAGCCTTTGTCCACAGGAGAGGTGTTGCAGCCCTCTGATCATTTTTTTGGTCTTTCTCTAGACTCACTCAAATAGGTCCATGTCTTCCTTGTACTTGTGGGCCAGAAGCTGGACACAGCTCTCCAGCTAGGGTCTCACAAAAGTAGAGGGCCAAAATCACCTCCCCCAGCCTCCTGGTCACACTCACTGTGATGCAGCCAGGGCGCAGTTGGCTCTCTGGGTTGTAGGCACATATTGCCAGATCATTTCCAGCTTTTCAACCACTGGTGTGCCCCAGGCCCTTCTCCACAGGGCTGCTCTCAATCCATTCATCACTCAGTCTGCACTTACACTGGGGATTGCACTGACCCAGGTGCAGCACCTTGTGCTCAGCCTTGTTGAACTTCAAGAGTTTTTCATGTGATCCCACTTCTCCAGCCTGCTACAGTCCCTGTGGATGTCATCCCTTCCCTCCAGCCTATCAACTGCTCTGCTTAGCTTGATATTGGGGTGTGTATTCATGTTCTACAAAATGCATTTAGGTACACTAAACATTGGTTTTGTACCTGCATGCTTCCAAATCGATCTGGCTATGTCTTCAGCAGATGCAAGAGGGTTATTTTATAAGCTTACAGGTATAGATGCAATTAAGGGGACCACAGACTAAGCCTATGTATCAGACCTCAGCAGCAGTTATGCATGCACTGCCAACCTTAATTTAATGTCCTGGGGGAATAAGAGAAGGCTAATTATTCTCCTGTACAAACAGCACAGGTAGCTCATTAATGGTGCTGCACTGCCGGTTTTGTCATTCTGCTCACAGTGCCGTAGGCGATACTGACAAGAATGAAACTTAAGAAAAACTAACCATTCACAGAACCTGTCAAAACCCATTACTGTGACTGTGCAGGTCTGTATCCCATCACTATCAGCTATCAGAGCTCACAAAGGCCAGTAAAGTTGGCATGTATCTCAGCCTGGTGGGCAGTCAAGTGCACCAAAATCTTTCTGATGCTGCAAAAGGTAGCTAATTCTGACATGAGAATAAGAGAAATTGGAAAACTAATAGTAAAGGAATATATCTTAAAACATAAAACCAAATGTAAAACTGTGAAGGAAATTGAATGGATATTTCTTGAATCTTAATTCTTATGTTTCTCACTCTGCGCTATTTATTATAGATGAATTGTAGGAAAAATCCACAGTGCTAGAAGCTGCTGTTAGCATACTGTTCCAAGTCTATAATCACTATCCATCAAGTAATATAAGGTAATTTATTATATACTAAGTGCTTAGTGTTGCTACTTTTGCTTCTAGAAATAGCTTTGGCTCATTTGGGCAATATATTCTACTTTTGATTAAAATAACTGCTTAGGACTTGACTGATGCGAGAGTTTGAACAGATAGCAATTGCCAACCTGGGTTGCTCATCAAAAGCTGGCATTTAGGGAAAAAAAAAGTTAATTCACTGAATGAAAAGCTTTGTGCTCTGTGAAGAGCTGCGATGCATAACACTGTGATTAGACATGACTGTCATTCTATACCATGAAGACCCAATGATAATGTGCTAAGACAAAAGAATTTTAATTACACCGAATTCAGGTATAAGGTAACTGTTTCTTGTATTTTCATCCAGAATAGATGGAAAGAGCAAGTACTGTATACAGTGACAAAATTATCATAATAATTCATCCTCACAACTCTGAATGCCAACATATTGTAGATTATGGCTGCTCAGAAGCAGGCCATCACTTGACCCTAATTATTTCATTTTATTGTTCACTGATACACTTGGAAGATAATTAGACCTTCTAATCTATTTGGTAATAAGTAGGAATAATTTCTTTTTTGCCCTATGAACTGCTTTTGTTGGAATATTAGTGACTGCCAGTGGGAGAGGCCTTCCGCTCTCCTATAAAAATCTCAGGTTATAGGTTAGCAGCTGAGGTAGAATGGTACAGCTTCATGTAATTTCATAATAATTATAGATCATAATTACAAGGCTGTTATTCCACTGTTCTAAAATTTTCCACATAGCCTAATGAGATTGCAGATTACAGTACCATCTCTTTAGGAATGCCTGCAGAAGTAACTTTACACATTCAAGCATTTTAATGTGATCAGTTCAAGAACTTAAGTTTTTGCAGAACTGAGACTCAAACGGCCTCAGTCTACACTTAAAATGAACTTGGAAAACAACTTTTACCTGGAGCCTAGGAAGCAATATTTCACAATTATGTATCAACTATCCTTTTAAAAACTGTCAATAAAACAATTATGAATTGAAAGAGAAAACAAGAAGGAAAGTGAATTTCTAAATAAGCTTTGGCAAAGGATACTTCATTTTACTTCTAAGTGTTCTGATCTGAGCATGTTTGTGTTGCATTTTTATATTTTAAGTTACAATAAGACTATATTCCAACTTTATACTGCAAGGAAATTAAGGTAAGATTTTAATTTGCATTTCACCTGCATGTACACAAAAAAACTCAAGCATATCAAGAAAGTAATCTCTATTGTGGGATGAATTACTGGATTTGAATTATCTTTTGGTTGAAACTAGGTGATCTTTCAACCCAAACCATTCTATGATTCTACAATTGTTTTATATGAACAGTGATACCTTGTTTAGTGTTTTCTCTACAATACTCAGCTACCTGCGTTAACTCTAAGTGAAACTTCTCGACTGCATTAGTTAGGATAAGAACTCTAAAAATGTTTAAACAAAATGAGAGTATTGATTTCTGATTTTTCCCACCAAGTTCACTTAAAAAAGAGTTAAAGAAATATTTAAATAAATAAATGGTTGAACAAGTCCTTAAATGTCAGAAAGACAACATATGCTTTCCTACAGGAAGAATCTTAGCCAGAAGCAATTACAAATTTCGGAAAACTACTTACAAACGAAGGTCAGTGCTTTCCTTACAATAGCTGCAAACATAGCCAGTGAAAACAGGCATGGCTTAGCCTACCTTAAAGACAGCATTTGATTTAGGACCTATTGAAAAAAGAGACAGAAGAGAAACAGGAAACACTACCTGGCTTACTGCCATACATGTCAATGACTTCTCAGAAACTATCAGCTGAAAGAAGCAGAATCCCATAGCCAATCCATCACAAGGAAGAAATGCAAGTGAACAGAACATATTTTAAAAGATTTGCTCAGCCAGCGTCGTGTTCTAATTAAAGAAAATAAGAGAGACCATAGCAACATAGAGCACTCTGTAGCTACCATGCATCTCAGAGGAATTACTCCATGTGCAAATCAATATCTCTCTGCCCTCACAGAACGATGCAGGTGGTTTGACAGAGAGTAAAATGCTTTCTATAATGAGCTTTGTAGAGCCACTGACATTTTAATTTGAGTTAAAGATAATTCAGGACTTCTGACCAGAAACTTTGCAGTACTGAAGAAAAATAAATACTTTTAATTTCTCATTTCAATAAGGATGAGGTGCAAAATTTTCTTTAGCAGCTTATCAACCCTCAAATTCTTCAACGCAATCTTGGAGCAGAACTAACTCTGTCCTGACCATATGTTTAAGTTTCCATACTTTTCTCTGGAAACCTGACACAATCAAGACACACTGTACTACTGAGCAAAATCTGTTACTCACATGCTATACAACCCCAGCATATCCATGGATCTGGCTGACCAAGTACCTGTGTGCCCATGGAGTCACAATGGATCCAACACCATTCCCGATCAACTGGGTTCACTGTCCAGTCACACTACACAGGTCTAATGCTCTGTTGCAGGGGTAAACAGACAAAGGCACCATGCCAAGTCACATTAAAAGGCACAGATAGAAATGAAAATTTCCCTGAAAAGTAGGAGAACCTCTTCCTGAATTGGCTTCTACTATGATCCTTGTGGGTCTCTTCCAACTCAGAATATTCCATGGAAGATAAAGGTTCCATGAAAGCTATCCAAGAGATAAACTCCGAGCTTCTGCATGAGTCCCTGAGAACTTGTACACTACTTCTGAATTGATCTGCTCCCGTGTGTTTTCAGGTTACAAGGCTAAAATAGGATGTACCCTCCTAAATCACACTTTTTAGAAAAATCAAGCAGGGTAGGAGACCACTGCCCTCAAAATAGAAAATAATACCTGCTATTCACAACTGGTAACAGTAGGAACCAGGGGAACTGATTGATACAGGTGAACAACAGTGAAAAAAGTAGGTTTTGGTTTTAAAACACTTGCTTAAAACATAATTTAGAATTTCAGAAAATGCTTATAGCAGTCCTCTCCCTTTTTTTTTTTTTTATTTACAGTAAACAAGGAGATATAGCACAAGTCCCAGTAAGCCACAGACTAACTATTTCAATATAATGTACAACTGGGGCTGTTTAGTACTGAGATTAAGAAAAACAAACTATATCTCAAGAAGCTTTCTGTTTAATATCATCAAGATCTCCAACCCTTAAGCCTCAGTGACTGTTGAAGATATAGGCCACACCCAATAGAGAGATTTGTAGATACTCCTTCTGATAGTCCTTGAGTCCAGCAAGCACAAGTCAGCTCTAACCTAGGAGCTAGCCAACCATGCCAACACAGCAGTACAGTGAAGATGCTGTCCTAGTTCTTAACAAGATGCATGATTTTGCCTCTGGCTTTCCCTCATCTTAACATAGCCATTGTCTGCCTTGTTTTCATCCTGTAGGAGACAGGACACATGATGGCCTCTCTCAGATGGACACTAAGGTATTCCTTCCTTGTTCTTGAGTAGTTTATTCCAGTCAATAACTAGCCTAGATCCACAGACTGCAAAAAACAATTGCTGTTATGGTGTTTCTGATTTCATTGTCAGCGGCTCTAGGAACAGGCCTTACCAGTGCTCTGATCATTCACCTGGTGTGAAGAACCAAGCTTGTATAAGTTTTCTTGGTAAGACTACCGGATCCATATTTAAAGAGAGAATAAAGACATATATGCCTATAATCTTACAATGGTAATATTCATTAGAAATGCACATAATCCGTATTTTAATACAGTAAAACACATGGAATTTCACTTTTTTTAAAATTCCCTAAATTTAACATTGTCAGAGTATAAGTGGGGTTGTATATGGCTATGAGCTGCCTGATTTGAAAAAATTCAGAGGAGCTCTTATATTTAATTTTCATATACTCATGTTCAAAGGTGAAGAAAATCACACACAAATGGCTCCTTAATATATGAATGATTAAAGAGGAATTTTTGTTCCTTGGTTACTTGGACATTATAGCTCTAAGAAAAGGTCAATGGAGTTTAATTTCACACGTGGAAGGAACAGAAAAATTTGTAAGCAATTCTTTAATTTCTGTACATTCTTAATACGAATATAAAATGTTGCTCCTTAAAGTATCTAGAAATATCGTATAACACATTTTAAACTAAAAAGACACCAAATTATTGGTTTCTTTTTAAAAACCAACCAAAACTAGAAAGAAAATGTTGCATGTATTTATATCAAAGTTCTAATACTTATTTTTTATGCAGATTAATTTCCCTATTTTAATTAGACTGAATTCAAGAAAGCATGTAAACTAAAGCAACATGTTAGGGGTCAAAAGAAACCCCTCTAGTAACTGTCAGCACAAACCTCATTTCTGAAATTGTCCCCATGAGTGAAAAGAAGGGAAAAAGACCTTCAAGAGAATGAAAATAAGAATAGGAAACCACAACCACTTTCTTTAGAGCAAAGCTGTTCAGTTCACAATATCACTATTTTCTACAGCAAAAGAAAAAGCACATTCCTTCTTTTAAACACAGTATATCACAGCAAGTATAAACACAAGCAAACAAGAACATATACATTTAAGTGAAAATCTAATTTCTTCTCCTAAGAATGAAAAACAAGCAATACATTTGAAATGTGCCTGGATAACTGAAGCTGAAGACAGTACAGAGTTTGGTTAAGATCAAACATGGCATCTTCAGGTCACTATTGACACATTGATGCCTCAGGTTCTGTGTGTTCTCAAGCTAGAGAGAATGCTGTTTATCAAAGGTATTGGCAATTGCAGCTTCAACACAGCCAATTATCAGTGAATGGCTGAATTCAGAAAAGGCTATTGAAGGCCACTGGGTCCAAAACCCCTGCTCTAGCAGGGCCTCCTGCAGCCAGTTGTCCAGGACCATATCCACATATATCCAGAAAATCTGCAAGGGAAGCTCTGCAAAGTCCCTGGGCAAATTCCCTGTGCCAATGGTCACTCAGCCTCACAGTATATGATGGACCTGCACCCCTACAGACAAACAGCATTTCCTTGTCCCACCACTTACAGCTGTGGTTTACAGGTGAAAAAATCTGCAGCCTCCTAAGAGTATTATTTACTTGGATTATTCCACGTTACCACAAGACTCTGTTCACGCAGTTTAACCACATCACCATCATGTAAAACATAATCCTTGGGAAGGCATCAGTGGGCACATATTTGATGGTGTCACTGAACTGTGTCCTCTTTTGTCCTCCCATTTCTTTTGGTCTTGATCTATTCTCTCTAGACTTTTCCTGGTAAGTTGCTCAGATATATTGATTGCTTTCAGTACTGATCTTTGACATTAAGCTAAGATCCATCTCACCAAATTCAGCCTTACAAAACACCAGTATCTGAATAGTTTATTTAATGGCTTATCAGTTAGCAGCTGAAAAACTTCAGTGCTTGTTATTTTCTCTTTTTTCATCTGTTGGTTGGGCAATTGTGTCTGTATATTTATCACTTCTCTGGTTACTCCCTTTATACTCCATAGTACTTGACCAGTTAACTTAATGAGGCAGATATTCACATATTTCAAATTACAGATTTCATCAGAAACACACCCTGCTTAAGAACAATTTCCCCAACTTTCCATCTGTAGAGACCCAAGAGACATGAGAACTGTAGCCAAAAAAACCCTGAAAGCAATCACAGTTAACTAAACCTAGAGAGGAGTACATTTCTAAACTAGCAAACAGAATTGAAAAGGGTGAAATACTTGAAACCTGAGAAAACTTACAATAATATTTGAGTTAGAATGCTCCTCATAACATTGTTTTATTGCTGAATTGAAACTGAACTGTGCTTATTTTAATGAATCAAGGGAAAAAGTGTCGGACAACTCCAAAACTAGGAAACAAATTTGTCAGCATGAATTCTGTTCAACACCAGGATAGTGTGATAAGCAATGAAAACACGCTCATTTTTGTAGACCTAAGAAACAGGGGACAGTTCAGCATTCACAGTGCAAAAACTTGAAAGGAATTTGCACTACTAGAGAGCATAATTGCTAAAAAATGCAAATCAACTTCTAATTTTCCCAAAACAGAGAGATGAAATTTGCCTAAATTATATGCATGGCTGTTTTAGATTAGATATCAAAAACATTTCTCCATTATCCATTTATGATAAAATTACATTGTTGCTGTCATTAACACCTGAGAGTGAAACACTTCAGTTATAAAATTATAAAAGTCATAACAATTTTCTGCCATCTTTTTTTATATGATCAAAAAACACCTTCTGGCCAAAAAAATAGGGTTTCTCTCTTTCTAGAGGAAAGAAGTACTGCTTTTCTGTAAATATACATTAATCACAGGAATTAATAATTTTGGAGAAGTAGATTTACATTCATCATGTTAATGTGCCAGCTCACATGTTAATGTACCATCTCATATATCATGAACTGCCAATTTCTAGCTCTTTTTTGCGATTATATTTTGACATTATTTTTACCTTTTTTTCTGTTCTACAATAGATGGGACTGATAACTTCTTTCTAAAGCTTAAGACAAAAGGATTTACTGGTCAGCTTGAAAGATTAATTACGAAACTTTGATCTTAAAAAATTTTAAAAGTAGTTTGGGTTTAAGAGATATGTGGAGTTCCAGGTATGTGGACTTCTACGGCTACTTGGATCTTTAATAGGGTAAAAGTTTCTTCTTCTCACTGGCTACCAAATCACTTTTAAAGACTATGGCATTTTTAAAATTTATTTGTAATATCATCAAGTGAAAGAAAACCAAAAGCTTAAAAGGACCTGGAGGTCATCCAGTCTACTGTTGCTCTCCTTTAGCTGAACAATTTTGAAACTTAATTTACATATGAATAAATTTCACTTCACTGTTAAAAAGAGGATAAGAGCAAGAAATCAGATTGAATGAAGAGCATGCTCTTCACTCCCTTCTTCCACTGATTTAAAACCTTCCTTCAATGGACATCAATGTGCCAAAAACTGCCATTTCCAAGAGCCTATATTGGCAAGCAGTCCACAGCACGTAAATATAGAAAAACAACCAAGTTCATGAACCAGCTCCACCTATTAAAATCGTTCCAGATGTTTGTGCAATTTGTAGAAAATTATTCCAAATGCTTCTCCAAATTTAAGTCAATTGAACATTTCTGTATGAGAATAGGAACTACTGTGATGGCCAAGAGGCCTTGTGCCAAAGAAAATCTAGGATTCAAACAGAGAAAATCACAACTCTTGAAAAGGTAATTACCAGCTAGTGAAGTGCTAAAGCACTTCCCTTCTATTAATATCCAGAAAAGCTTCACTTTCCCAGAAATCTCTACAAAATTTCAGCTTCTATATGTTCATTATTAATTTCAGCTACTCTGAAATCAAACATTTCTAACAACACTTCCAACTCATCATAAGGATGAAACAGATCAAAACAGAAGAACATGATCATACTAATAAAAATGAGAAAAATACATGATTGTTATGTATGAATACCTTTTCCCCCATAACATTCTCTGAAAGATCAGCCCTTAAAATAAAACAATAAACCCCCTTCATAAACTGAACAGAGAGAAAAATTGTTCCAAGAAAACCAGAACATGTACATAAAAGTGTAGTTTTCAATAATTATTGTTCATGGGATTTACATAATTTGAATCATCTGTGATTTATTTATTTTTACCACCACTTAACATTTTTAAAAATGAGTTTGTATTTTGTGCTTTGTAAAAAAAAAGATTAAATTATAATCTTGAAAAATTGTGGTTATTCCTAATCTCATGTGCAAATCACCAGTCTTTTTCTCTGTTTCTCTCTCTTTTTGTTTTTTTTAATAAATGCTTTCCATTCCAAGTAGAAGACTTTTGGAATGTCTGATAATTTCTCTCTAAGTGTTTACTTCCTGAAATCCCTCTCTTATTGATCTTCTCTAAAATTTAAAAATAACAAGTCTGTAGTACAAAAGCTATTTGTTGAGATGGACCTCTTCATAAAATCCTTAAATAATTTCCTTAAAATTAAAACAAAAACCAAAAGGTCTAGCAGCAAGGTTATAATCTAATCAGGTTTTCAAGCATCTAAACTTATATGACCTTCTTGATTATAAAATACAATTTTCCTACTGAATTACAATATTTTCATTCTTCCAAAGGAACTTTTAGTAGCTGAACATTTTTATTGGCCTTTTCATTTAAGGTATGATATTTTTCTTTTTCTCCATCCTTGTCATTGTATAGAACAGAGATAGTGCTTTTGTTTAGATCTTTAAGGAAACTTTGGGTTACTATCTGATGTATTTATTTACCTGAAAATTAAGGCATATTCAATTTTTACTAAAATGAGATGCCTTAATACATCATTGTTTTCTCTAAGATTTTTCCAGATGACTAAAATCTTTACCTTTAAATCTAACTCAAGAAAACCCATCATAAAATCTCATGTCTCATCTATTGTGCAATATTTACTATTAATATTTGTTAGTCTGTAGCAGTCAGAAGATCCAAACAGAGATGACAGCTGTGCAGAGAAGACAAAAGACAATCTGTTTCCCAAAGAACTGAAAACACATATTTTTAATTTAATCAAATTTGTTATTTTAAACTCTTGGCACAGACCGCTGAGACTCTCACAGAAGCCAGAAATGAAACACATCTCAGCAGGAGGAGAAAAGCAAAGGGAAGAAGCAAGGGGCCTAAAGGATTATTCACTAGAAAGTTAAGAGGTTGGGGTATTAAAGACAGGGTAAGAGCAAGAAATAAGATTTAATGAAACAGAGAAGGAAAACTACCCAAAGAGACAATTGCTTCAATTTTGAGAATCATTCAAATGCAATACATCAGCTGTAACATTATTTTATGAGAACAGATTATATGAGAACAGATGGATAGGAAAAACTTGATAGAATAGAATTTTTTATCCATAACCTGATTTTCAATCCTGTCACTTGCCTACCCAGAATCTGAAACCTCTCAAAATATGTTTTAGCTTCCTCCTTCTCATACAGTGTTTTAACAGAACTAAGAGAAGAGGATAGAGCTGCTGAGAGGTGGGTAGCTGCACCTTGTCCTGAATCGATCAGGCTGCTGGGTTCCCTAAGATACGCTGCCAAGTTCCAAGAGGCTTTTACTCTCACAGTTTTAAAAGGTCTCATCTAATTTGTACTTCCCAGTTTACACCTGGTTCTAAGCTCAGCAGTTTGGCTGTTGGGGATAGAGTGAGGAGTTATTAGAAAGACACACTCCTCAGACAGTCTGCACAGTTTGCAGAGATTGTGGTCTTGGGGAAATGAGAGTTGAGACACCCAGCCACACTTCACCCTGCTCTGTTTTAAGCACTGGGCTACAGCACCACCTGAGTAAATGACCCCATCCACTGGCTGTCTGTGCATGGGTTTCTGAGACACCCAGGTATGATGAGCTGTCATTTCAAAGTCCTCAAAGGTATCTCAAAGATTTTTGTGGAGGTTTTTGCATAAGCATAACCCGCTGGTTACACAAGTTTTCAATTTTGTATGCTACAAATTGACTTTCATCTTCAAAGTTACTTCTAAGAAACAAAGTCAGAAACAGAGAATTGACACTGTACAAGCAGCAGCAGTACACACGGTAATATACCTCCTACAATAGCATGAATAATTGAAATTGCCCTATCACAGATCATGTGCCACTTGACTTCAGACAACCAGTTCCTTGATTATCAAATCATGATAATCAATGCCAGGCCCATTCTTTTGCCTGGTGCAGTTTTATAACCTTTCAGACTTTTCTAATGATGCATGAGAAGATCAGAGCTATAAAGATTAAATAATTTTTTTTTACTCAGACAGCTGCTGCTGGCTTTGGCACTGCTATGCAATAAACAAAACTCATTTGAAAAGAATGATTTTTAAGAATGATAAATGCATGATATCCGAAAGAAAAATTCAGTGCAATCTTTTTCACACAGTTATACGCATATTTTTCAATACTTAACAAATTAAATACTAAAGCAATAATCATATCTAGTGAGATGGGAAAAAAGTTTTAAAGGCTAAGTTCCATCTCAGCTATAGTAAGACTAGAAAATAATCAGAGCAAGAGGAATTTTCTCATTTTTTCTTGTTTGTTTCTGAACTCAGAAAAGAGTATCAGATACTCAGAAAGGGCATCTATTTTACTGTTTCTACAAGAAAAAGGAAAGAAAGGTACCATGAACCATATAAAAAAACCCTCAAGAAGTCAAAGTCTTCATAAGGTAGCATAGTATATTTGGTAATTCAGTAAAAATGGAAAATTTACCGTAAGGCATTTGAAGGAAAAAAGATACTTACAGAGATAATTTCAATTTCAAATATGATTTTCAGTCTATATGTAGGAATAAATGGCAACTTTCTTATGTCAGATATTGCAGAATAATAGTTACACAGAGAAGTGAGAAAACTTTAGTTTTCTAAAACAGATGTTAAAAAGAGAGACTAAGAAAATACTACTAGAAAAATTAGTTTTAAGTAAGTAACAAGAGAAGTTTCAAATATTGCCTGTGGTGTCTATATTTCCCACAGTGCCAATAAAATAGTCTCTAGGTTGAATATTGTTTACTTCTTAAAAATATAGGGCAAACTCTCCAAAATCTAAAACTTGCATTTAACTACTATCCTTCTTTTTTGCTGACTGTACACTAAAGATTAAAGATACCTTGATTGCCAAAATGGTTTCTGAAAATATTCAGCTTGAGACAAGGACAAGTTTACAGGTCTTGTATTTCAATAAAAATCTGAAGCATTTTCATAAAATTATGAAATATATCACTTAGTTATGAATTATTTATATAAATAGTGCATTATATTTCTATTATGAAACATTTTTGCTTCCCTGTAGGTCAGGTGGCTCAGCCAGCTTTGGGAGAAAACATTCATGTTTGCAGAGATAGAGCAATACACAGTCCATCTAAAAACAAAAAAAAAAAACACCACCAACAAAAAAACCAAGCAAAAAAACCCAACAGACCCACCAGACATAAAATATTTTGCTTACAAAGCCTGACCTACTATATACACCTTCCATCTCTTTTTTCTCCTCAGCCTCAAAGGACACTGGGATCCCTCTTTACTTCACTCTTTCCTCCACATGGATGTAACCATCATTCCTGTTGTGAACAAAAAAGCCAGAAAATTCTTTGATTTCTATGTGTGCAACTTCAATATAACCTTAATATAAACTACCAGCCTAAGTTTCTGCATTGTGATAGACCTACAATATTACAGGCAGAAAAAACCAACTTCCAAGAGAATTATTCCCTCTGTGACACATCTGCATTGATGTGATTTCTGCAGGAAGTTTGCACTGCATATATTTTGCACCCCCTAGAATAACCCAAATACTCTTCAAGTCCAGTCTTATTATTCTTTATAATATTTCCCTGAGCTTAACATCGAATATCATGTTTTGTTATGATTTCAAGGGCTACACATCCCCACGTGTGTATCTAAATCTCTTACTTCATTCATTGTACAACAACAGAAGTTCAACTTTCTGAAAAAATCCTTCTGTTTTCCATAATGATTTGAAAACAGTTCACTTTCTACTCTAGTATTTCACTGAACCTCTCATTTACTTAAGGACCACATGAGGCTACAAAAAGTTTTCCTATTCAAATATACTTTCTTAGAATCCCACTAAAATAGCTGCTTATACAATATTAGAGCAGTTCAAGAAGTCAGTCTTCATTTTGGCAAAAGAATTATCCCAATATAAATGGTGAGTAATTTCCATTATTCTAATGAGCTCATATGATAGTAAAAAGCTAGTATTCGTCTAAGCAGAATAATTTTTTTAGCCTTAATTTTTATTAATTCTTGACTTTTAAAAAGCCTGCCTGTCAGCTGTATCTTCTACTATTATTTGCATTAGCATAGACAATTAATAGTGAATATATTCCATCCTCTACCAAAAGAAATGTTCTAACAGATTAGCAATTAGATAAGAAAAAAAATTGGAATAGTCCAGCATGCAAAGTATGATGAAAATTCAGAAGACCATCTTAGCTATTTCCTGGAAAAAGTCTTCAAGAAGTTAATTGTATGACACACAAAACTGTATCATTTAGAAATGCCAATGAACATTATACATTATAAATAAAAAGGAATTTTATTTACATGTTGGTAAATCAGCCTTTGAAATCCTTCAGAGGGAGGTCATACTCAGTAGGAAACACAAATGATGAAAACATAAGGAACACATCCAATAAACCATGTCAAAACAAGATAATCCTTTCATTTTTACTCCCTGCTCTATTATGAAAAGATACAAAACATTTAAGACAGACCTTCACTTCCTGAAATTTCAGCTTAACCTCTCTGATGATGCTACTGTGCAGAAATTTGAGAAATTTCAGGGCATTTTAAGATACACTTTTGGAAGCCATGTTAAACCTGATCAAAGTTATTATTTATAAAACATCACTGTTTTATTCAGAGTACAAAGACTTAGGAAACCATTCAAGCGACAAGTGTTATGTGGTAATTGCATTTTCATAACTTTTGTCTACAACTACAATGATAGAAATAGCTTTTCCTCAAGGATAAATGAAGCAATATTACTTTTTTTCTTTTTAACTATCTATATCCAGTGACTTATCAGGCCACCACAGGGATCTGCTTTTCTGTTTTCCACATATAGCTGTTACCTAGATATCATTTTTCCCTGGAGCAGTTGAAAATTGCTCTGCCATATCAAGCACCTATTCAACAGAAGAAATGGTAAGAAAGACTGTAAGCATATCCAAATTTTGTCTCTGTGTGCAAGGGCATATTTGGTTTTTTGGATTTTGACTTATTTTGGGGGTTGGAGGGGAGAGCAGGCAGGGTTAAGATGATAATAAAAATGTTTATCCTTATCTATTTTGTGCCCAAGTAGACTGACGCCATTCTTAAGGCATTACAGAAAGAAAGCAATAGTCTGCAGAATCTTAAGATCTACAGAAGTTGTAGTACACTCCAAAATCTTTAATTACTATCCACTATGACTAAACCCATATTCAAAATGCTAGTGACTTCTATCTCAAAAAGGCAAACCCTTTTCTCTTCCTCAAACAAAGACAAATGCATTATCCCTTAAGTTTAAGGAGGGGATAAGAAAGCAAAGAAGGCCAGAGGTAACTGAATGAGCCTTTAAAACAAATTCCAGCCAGCTCCAGCTGTTTATGTCTAAGTTTGAATTCATCAGGAGGACATCTGAGGAGTTCTTATGATCCATTTTTTGCCATCAAATTCTGTAACCCCATACATTGAATTCAATTCTTTGTTGACTTAATCACATGACTCAGGATCTGCCACTTTGAAGGCATATGCATTTTTCCTTACTTTTTAAAATTATCTTTAATAATTTTTATCTCTCCCTAATTAATACCTTTTAACCAGTAATCAGTATATTAAAAAAAAATACCTTTCGTCTGAGAGAGAGAAAAGAAAAAAGGGCAATGTACATATATACGTATCTGTGTGTATTTACACAAATATAGCACTCAGTATGTGCACATACACATATGAACTGCAATGTAAATTACAAGATATTGGATTATGAACATGCATAACACTTCTGTCAATCCCAGCAGCCAGTATTTTTCTGTCAGAACAAATTAATACTTTACCACGTTTTTTTCATCTGCATTCTGACCTGCAGTTAAGCTACTAACAGTTTCAAAAAACATCTAAGATTTTAAATAGAAAACATTGCCACCTAAGTGTTCAAGCAGCATTTCTGCAGTATTGAACACCAAATTTGTGCATTGTTGTAGGATAAATTGACCCACATTAGACAGAAACTCCTTGCATTTCTAACCATCAAGAGCATACAACACTCTTATAACCACCTCAGTTTTCTGTATCATCTGTGCTCATAGCAGTGTACTCAGCAAATCCTCACCCAGCAAAACACCACCAGTATAAAGTTAATTTTGTTGGTGTTTTTGGAGATATTTGAAACAGCAGCATATGATTATACTAGATCAGAGTTTTATATAATTTCATTGAGTAAGGACTCCTAAAGCTGTAGGTGCTCTATAATCAACCTGCAGTCTCACACTGTTACAACTTATTTCACCCTACCCAGAAGCTGTGCTAAACTAAACTTACTCGAGATACCAAAAATAGAGACCTAGGTGAAAGAAAATTAGCTATTTTCTCTCCTGTGATTTTTCATCATTATATGAGCCACAACTACTTTGAACAACAACTTTTAGAAAGTAGGAAATACTTAGGTAACTTCTCTGCAGGCATGATGCTGATAAACAATTTGCGTAACAATGTGATTTTTCATGCAACAACAGGAAAAGCTGTTGGATTTTTTTCTGAAGGAGGTGGAAACATGGCCACTACACATTAGACTAAAAGTTTAGGATAGAGACCATAAAAGAAATCCAACCCTTGATACAACAGATGGCTATATAAATGGTAAACTATTTATGGTTTTTTCCAAAACTAAGGACTTTCTATTTTAGTTCAAGCCATGACACCATTATGCAAAGTTTTTTAGTGAACTGATTTGGACTGCTTTCATGAAAATCAGCAATTTAAAACATAGCTTCTGTTCATTTAAGGTTACAAATCAGATATATAAGGCAGCACTTTATCCACCACTGAAGTGCAGCCATCTGTTTTATAGAAGACATTTATACAGAACAGTTCAAAAATTAAGAAAAAATTATAGAAAACTGAGAAGAAAAATAGAGCCAACTTAAACAGAATGCTGAAAACAGCTTCCCTCAAGCAGTCAAGAACTGGAATTCCCACAGCCCAAAGGCCAATAATTACAAACTTGGACCCTAAAAAATGGGTACACAAATCTATATTGAGACAATTAAAGACATTGTTGTATTTTCAAATCTGTGAAGCATCATTTTTTTTTTTCAAGAGGCGATCATATATACCAGTTCCTAAATGTGGAGTTAAATCAGTTAATTTTGTTTCCTCCACTTTCAAAGGCTGCAAACTTGGACTCCATTGGGGTATGCAAATGTCTATGATATGATGTTTCCTGTCTTACTATTTAGTGGCCAACACAGTTTTGTTGTTTATAGTGAAGGACACTTCCAGGTGGTCTGTCATGGATCTTCTTTGTTTTCTGTGTCAATCATTATAGCAGAAATAAAAAGGCACTGTGTTATGTGAAAACTGAAATACATAGAAAAATTGCTTTTTACATCATAGCCTGATAAGAGGGTTTTAAGCTTTTTTCCATATAACTTTCCAACTAAAAAGGAATTTTTCTTTCCTTCTTTAGCAATGTTAAACAACTTCTGAGCAGCTTGTCTCAGAACAGATGCTTACTGTAAAGCTTAGTTGAAAATAGAGATGAATATACCATAAATATTTTTATGAGTAACTAGAATATATTTTTAACAGCATATTAAAAATTATTACCCCAAAAGAAGACAGTGGGGCTTTAATTACAGACTCATTAATCAGGAACTTAGTCTCATTATTTTATTCTCTATAACTTGTCCTTTCCACATGTTGGATGTTGCTGTGACCTATGAATATACCTCATCACTTCATAGGCGTAAGTGTGGTGTATGCATATCAAACCAATTCTTTCTATAGGTCCCACTGTAACAAAAAAAGCAATTCAGGTAACCACAACAGCAGATACAAACTTATATATAAGGGACTCTATTTATTTCTAGAAACTTTAAACAGCAAGTAGAAATTAAGGTACAGCTATGGGAAAATGCCAAAATTTTAAAATTATGGTTGATTTTTAAAGAATTAAAGTTAGGAAGCTCACAAAACTCAGTGATAGCATCAATTTCTGAATGATGACAAAGTATAAATCTACAGAGAACATGTTGTGATGTAACATCAAAGAAGTCAAAGCTACTTGATTGAATAGAATGAAAACCTGACAGCCAAGCACACTGACCTATGGAAATGAATCAGCTAGTGCAACCATAGACCAAGAACGCCCTCGTTTTTAAGCCTTGAATTGACTTTAAAGTATTTTGCAGATATGGCACACGTCCTGGCTGCAAACTCTGTTGTCATTGGCAACCACTTCCTGGATAGCGATTGTGTAACCACACGTCAGTGACATTTTGTTTGACTGAATAAACTCATGCTCAAGAGAGCTGATTAGCTCAATCAAAATATTGTGGTAAGAGAGTAACAATATTCCTTACCAAAAGTAAGGGATGGCTCAAGATGACCTGCCCAAATCTGGCCAGTTGCAAACTTAAGTCTGCCTACAAAGGATGTGGTTTCAGAAACTTAGGTTAACTCGCTCTGCATATATGTTTGTGCTGCTTGGAAAATTACCCATTGCACAAACTAAATGAAAGTATTTTAGACCCCACTAACAAAGTGTTGGTGTTGCTATTTGAAAAACTGATTAAGTAAGGAAAAGGGCATACTATGTAGTATATATGGGGGATTTTAGCTGGTCTTTCCCACTGGCTTAGGTCACAGGACTTCTGACCTGGCATGCATATCAACCAATAGTGTTTCTGTTTTAGCAATACCAGAAAGTAAGGGAACTACACAAATCTCTAACTATATCTAAATAAATTAAATCTACAGTATTTAACTTTCTAAAGTCAAGCCTGTTTCAGGGTTTGATGCCCATTTCAGATAGACCTACACTCTTCTTGACCAGAAGATGAGGCCATTGTAACTGTACCCTCATTCTGCAAGCCAAGTGAAATTAAGATTGAGAAGTTTGTTTCTGGCTATACATTGTGTATCAGACAAAATATAATTCAGCCTGACATGTAGAATATATTAAGAATATATAAAAAAAAAAAAAAAGGCAGCACATTCAGGGAACTATTTAGGTTTTAGTTCGGTTTGATTGGGGGGGGGGAGGGTGTTTGCCGGAATTTTTTCTTATTTAGACAATCTTATTTTTTACTAGGTTTTTTTTTTGAAAGATAAACTATTTCAAGCTGAATCGAGTGTTTCAAAGTTTTTCCTCAGAGTTGGTCCAAAACCATCTATTTGTTTTTACAGCATTACAAGACATGGGATTCTAGATTGATGTGTGATACACAGTGAAATAAAAACAGAGTTATAATTCCTTTTTCAAAATTCTCATAAGTTATTTCAGGTCCCCCAAAAAAGCACACAAAAGGAATGAATAGTAGCAATAACTGGAATAACTGTAATTAGGAAATTTTATTCTGAACAGTAGAAGCTCACATTTCACTCTTTCCTCTGAATACTGCACTAGGATGTAACCATAACAAAAGAAAAAGCTTTACTAATTCTGAAATTTTTCATTTTATCCCATAATCATTTTTCTTATTACTATAGTCACATAACAATTGATATTAAAATACTAATGGTCTTTCTATTAAAATGATCACTTGGCACAGAGACACATAACATCAAAGAATATACAGGCCACAAAGTGTCACCTTCACATGGAAGGAATTCCCTGCAGCAAAACTGGCAAAGCTCAGCCTGGTCATGAGTCATCCTAAAGATTCATTTAAATTACTGGAGGGCATCCAACCTATTTAAAAGTCTGGCTACAGGGCTACAGGCTATAACATGTTGCATTTTTGTCTTAGTCCTGATGTATTTGAGCATAACTAGATCATCACTTCTTATCTTCCCCCCATCCTTGCCAAGGTATACTCATGTGGTATTCCACTTACCTACCAGTTCCCCTCCTTGACATATTGTTTTGCCTCTTGTATCCATTTAATTTGCATCCCCCTAAAGATGTTTCTACTTGGAAGTCTAATAACCCTAAAACTTTGTATCAGTTTTTTGAAGTGACCTCACATCAATGAAGACAGCAGTCTGTTTGGGGAACATTCAGTATTTTCTGGCCCTGAGTTTGAAAGAAAAAACAAGAACAAAAATAACCCAAACAATATTCCCAAGGAGGCTGTTATCACAAGTCAGCAGTACAATAAGAATCTCTTGGACATGAGTGTCAGTGAAGAGATTATCTGCTGACTGCTGTGTGATGCAAAAGTGATTGCTCTGGAGGAAAACAGAAAGCATGTTATGAACTACAATTACAAGACCACTGCGGCTCATTATCATTATGCCATATCTTTGAATAGATGTATATCTGGTTTGGCTGAATATTAGCTTGTAACTCTTAATTCATCTGTATCTCAGTGCTAAAAGGAGCAAAGGATTGTCTACCTGCCAACATTTTCTCACAGCTGGAAGAAAAATAAAAAAGGATGGAGATTTCAAGTTGAAAGAACAAGCTTATCTCAAAATTTCCTATTCAATAGCTGTATTTTAACATAATTTTTCCCCATGCCTCAAAACTTCCAGACCAACTACTATTTTTTGTTCCTTGAGGAAAAGAGCTGGTGCACAGACTGAAGAAAAGAACCATACTCTGCTCCCACATGAAGGGCAAGATGGAGACTTTCAAAATGTGAGGTCAGAGAAAAACAGCAGACTGATACCTTCGACTAAGGTGATTTTCCAATGTGATTTTGCAGGCTTTAGACTGCAAAATGTGTTTTAAAATCATATTTTACCTCTAGTAATTTTTCTGTCCTCCCTTTCAGCATCTCTGGAAAGATAATAAGAAAGCTCAGTCTCACTGCAATAGAAACTAACAGGAGAGAGTGCATAAGCAATATATTTCTTAACTAGAACCCAAAAAATTGTCACCAGCAACTCAGTTTCTGAAAATTATTTCTCCAGAGCAACTAAAGTAATATTCTTAAGAAACAAATGAAAATAAATAATTATAGTGCCACCCTCCTTACCCAAGTCGAATCAGCCAACAGTGAGATGCCTGGAGTCTAGCATCTAGCCTGAGCAATCAATAGAAAAGTATAGATCCATCCCCATTGATTCATCCCCTTGGCTCCTGGGGAACTGTTTGTCACTCAGCAAGCTACACAGGACACCTGGCTTCTAGGCAGCTGAAATGTGCCTGGATAAATTCCAAACAAAGCCTTGTGAAGTTTTTGAAACTGAGGACAGAAAAACTGATCCCATATCTTGAATCCAGCTCTCCTGACAGTGTTGATTTGCACCAGTGTTGTGGGGCTGAAAAACCCCTATTCAGAATATCTAGTAAAATAACATGATTAAGCAAGAGAAGCACATTTCAGTAGTTTGAATGACTGATCATTAGTTACATTCTGGTTCTGTGTTCTTGGCTCTGACCCACACATTATGTTCAAATGGCAAACAGCTGCTATTAGCAAGACTCTGCAGTATTCTGACTAGGTCAACATATGATGTGCCCAAATCTGAACACACAGAAAAGCCTCAAGGGAAAGTGACTTCCCATCAGACTACTAAATGACTAAGATCCTAATATACTTGATCAATTGTCCCTTTTGTACTAAGTTTCACAGACTTACCAGATCATTTAGTAGATTTATAATATGTGTCTGTGAATGATCTAATCATGAATTGAAATAATTTTGCAGCTCCAGAAAGTTGGACAAGTAAGGCTCTTCTGCAGTCCTGTTTATAATGACCTACACTATGAAGTATAACCTACCTGAACATTTTGAGAATAGCACTCAAAACTAAC
The DNA here is from genome assembly GCA_013397295.1 of Polioptila caerulea. Taxonomy (NCBI): domain Eukaryota; kingdom Metazoa; phylum Chordata; class Aves; order Passeriformes; family Certhiidae; genus Polioptila; species Polioptila caerulea. The sequence continues at coordinate 371,949 of VYXF01006039.1, read as the reverse complement.
TGTGCTTTTGTTCCATACTCAGTGCCATACATCTGATTACCCTCTGTTTATATATGTGTAAAGGTAGTGTGTGAAGGTTGAGGAAATTTTTACTTATCTTCAGAAAAAATAGTTTTAGACTATAGTCAAACAATGAATTGTCCTAGATAAGTCACAGTATTCTCATTACTTGACTGCTCAACATTTAGTACTTATTCTAGTGCTAATGGAAGTAGTCATAAATCCTAGTAATCCTCTGGGACCTATTAATGCTGGCTTTTCACTGACACAGTCTCTCTCTGTTCTTCATTTGATTCCCCACACAATCAGAGACATACAACAGACTATGCAATATAAAAGCATTTCCTAAGAAAGAAAATTAAAAGCAAGCATAACAGATAAAAAGAGCAAAGCATTAGAATGGAAGAAGATGAATTAAGACCAGAAAACCAAAGGCAAACCTCCATATAAGTAGGCCACCCACACTGTTAATATGGATAAGTGAACAATTTTAAAGAGGAGCATAAATGTTAGCATGTTTGTATTGCAAACTGGTAAATGCTCCAGTTACTGCTTCCCAAAATAGCAAGGAAGTGGCACATCTCTCCTCATGAGATCTCAGCATCACACTCTGAGCTACGAAGTAAAATAGGTTACCCAGGTTTATTGGAAAGTCTGCTTATTGCCATTGGGGAAAGAGTATTTAATGGACTTGGCTAATAAAGAGGCTGTAATACAGAAACAGGTCATATGAATACAAATAAAATATACCTTTTGTTGTACTTTTACCTTCACCATGATTAAAAGGGTAAAAAATTCTCAGAACTTCCCCCATAATACTTCCATGGATACTTAAACAAAAATTAGAAACAATTAAACTTCAAAGCAGATGTCTTTCAGAGATTTGTTTTAACTGTACAATAACTCCACCAGGCAAATTAAGCTATTGCATGCTACTGTTGCACTAAGGCAGAGATATTTTGAACTTTCAGTGCTCTAGAACATTTAAGTACATCTGTATTATGAGTGTTGAATAGCCACTGTAAAAATCAAGTGGTTAAGAATTAAACAATCCCCTTTATTGAGAGGTTTTATTCAGGGATTTATTCTGAGGAAAAACCTATCACCATATTTGTATCTTCAATGTAAATATACATTCAGCTATATGGCTATAATTTCATCATCCTCAGTTTTATGCATCTTGAATAAAATACAATACAGATGGCTCCCTTGACACTTCCTTCACATTTCTGTATTGTGAGGAGATTCACTGGTACTCTCCTTGACAGAGGGGGCCTGCTGCTAAAGCCAGATGACCACAGGATCATTGGCTAATTGAATCTCCAGAATCCCTTAAGCCTTACTCTAATCAGTTGTAATTATTCTCCTTCTTTCCTAATGTAACACAGAACACATCTTTTCCATTCCCATTGAAATGGGCATGAAAGATGTCATTATTGAGAAGTCTTAAAAGTCATTCACATAAAACAGACAGAAATGTAAGGTGAATCTTCAGAGAAGAAACCTGAGCACATATACCTTGCTTGTTTATTTAAAAGAGTAAAAACTGTGAGTCATCTTGATTTTTAGGTCATATGACTTATATTTCTTCTGTCTTTGCCCTTTTGTAATCTTTCTTAGCAATTATTTTATTAAAAGTTAAACAACATTTATTTGGAGTTTGTTTATCCTAGGATATGTTCAGGAGTGACTTCCATTTTATTTGTGGACACAGTAGATTCCCTGACACAAGTGTTCAAAATCATACAAATATTCAGGAAGCAAAACTTTTTATTACCTTCTCTTGCTACACTAATCTGATTAGACTAATAAATTGTAAAGAATGAAAACTGGTAGTTATATCAAATTAATGTCACTGAAACTATTGCGAGCCAATCAAAACTACTCAATATCTAAACCCATTTTATAGCTTTTAGGATAATCAGCCTAATAAGAGGTTAATCATCTTCAATTACTTTCAAACTGAATGTCAGAATATTTCTCTTATTAATTTGATTAAAATGATATCATCATCTTCCGAAGAAGCCATGTTTACAGTAGAAATGCCTAGATGTACACAACTCAAACATAGCCCTTAAAATCCAGAACATGGATTTATGACCACATAGCTCAGTTCTTTCTGGTTCCTTTTGCAGTACTGTTGCAATTCTGTTGGCTTGAGCTGAACCTCTTTGATGCAACAGAAAGGAATCCTAAGCTCTACGGAATTTTTTCCTAAAAATTGGCTTGAAATATTACAGACCAACTAAAATTCGGTTCTTTTGACAGTTGTTGGATCTCTTCAGGAATTTGTCCTGCTTTTTTGCCTAGAATGAGGGACTCAGTGTTTGCTGAATTCCCACAGGGCTGCCTAAGAGCAGCCCCCATCATTGCCCAAGTGTGCCCAGCGCTGCAATCTATGCTCAGATGCCCCAGTCAACAGAGCTTCTGTATGAGAGGGAAAGAGGTCCTGCCACTGAAACCTTAAATCCACAGTATACTAGAAGGAAAGCTACAAACAGAATATGTAATTTCAAGAAGCTCTAGCTGAGTATAATAATATAGACAATTTACCTGAATATTTTTTTGGAAGATATTTCTAAATTCTAAGACAGAACATGAGCAGTGTTAGCTGTAACTCCAGGATGAAAAAGTAAGTTTCAACTGGTTCCTCCCTATTTGTTAAATAATGCCAAACCCCAAAGGACACTGTATACCTGTAGCTCATTCACACTTGGGCTTTTTACATGCCTACATTGTCTGTTCTGGACTTAAATACAAACAGTGCCTGTTCACAGCGAAATTATTCATTAAACAGGAAATAATAAGCCTAATTTTACTGAATTTTAGATAGCCATGTTGATATTTGACATGCTACACCTACCCAGCTCAAGAGTGCACAGCTTGCCAGGGACTGTTTTGATTTGGGGTTTTTGCCCTTACCTCCCCATAGACTTCCAGTAACATATTCATCATGGAGCACAAGACAGTTTATGTTCTTAGAGCTGGCAGTAAAATAAAAGTCAAATTCAGATGTCTGCAGTCTCTAATTAAAAGAAGGAAAATAGTGTTTACCAGAAGGAAAATGGTATTTAACTAAAACTGGTTTATACACAGTTCTGTTTGCCAGTTGAACAAAAACAAAGGTTAGCATGAAGCAAGTGCACATCCAGGATGAAGGTTTAAGAAACAAATAGGATCATCTAACTATTTTAAATTTTTTCCTACACCAAGAAAAGAATCCTTGAGCTATAGAAAAACAACATTTTTGGAAAGTAAAGTCTGTTTTTCACACAACTATTTTATAACAAACATCATGCTATATGTAAAGAGCTAAACATAAAAATAATGAAAACATCATAATTACCATGAGACAAGACCACTGAGAAGAAGTTCAAAACCAGAAAACCTTGTACCATCAGAACAAATAGTAGCTGACAGATGTGAGGCATACTTGAAAGGAAACAAAACCTCTTTCTCACCATGAGGTGAGAAGTAATGTGAAATTTTTTGCCTTCTGTCATTCAGAAGAGAATTTAATCCTCTTGTTCCTTTTTGTTTCTAGAAAGAATCCCTCCCCCTGTAGTTCACATTCTGCATGAAGCAGAAGAGAAAAAGAAGTGGTGTCAGGAGGTTGTCTTCTTCCATCATAACTAAAACAGCTTTGTAAACACACCAAAACAGGCACTGGACATCCTGGAGCTAAACTTAAGGTCATTCACCTCTACTGGTTCCAGAATTCTATGCCAACTCAGGCAAAAGTGAATAGAGACAAATAGTTTCACAGATGATGTGGGTAGAACACACCAAACTGGATCAAATACAACTATCTTGCTCAGCTTCAGAAGCCAGACTTTTCATCTTGTTCTATAGACAGGAAGATTCTCTGAGAATCCTGCCAGGGAAAATAGAAGCCCCAAAGTTTAGAACAGGAAAAGGTTTAGAAAAATCCCAGCTAGCTAATCATTTGTGAGGCAGAATGCAGAAAACTCACCCTGAGAGAATCTTGAAGCAATAACAGACTTGCAGAATTTCTGGTTTTTACCTATTTCCCACCCTCAACTGAAAGGGACAGTTCAGTAATAGGAAATGTATAAGGCAAAGCTGTGCTAAGTTAGAGACAAGGAAAGAGTATGGCCTACAATAGTGAGGCAGTAAGGTATCATTTCCAACATCTGCCAGGTATGGCCCTGCAACCACAGAGGGACTCCCTACAGCAGCAGATTTGCAAGCATGCTCTGCTACCATGAACAGCCATTTCATTAGAGGTGATATATTAATATAATAGACAATGAGGGAAAAAACAAATCACTTCATCACCGTCACCTTTTCCTGTAACACATACCCAGCAACTTCAGTCAACAGCTTCTTTCTTAAGCAGGATCTGAAATACAGTATAAAATAGATTCTGACACAGAAACACATTAAGCAGAGAAAATGCATACTCTGCAAGTCATGGATGCATGAACAGACATACAGATGGGAAACTGATGAGTGTTTTTATTGTCATCCTGTCATTTATCATCCAGTACATCATAAAATCAACATCAGAAAATTCACAAATTATGATGCTCCTCATAGCTGTACAGGTCTTCAAGGGTTTCTGAAGAAAAACATTTGTTCCTCATCTGGTATGTTTCTTTTCTGGCACCATTCACTTAAGAGCTGTCAAAAAAGTTTGCCAGATTAAGTTTATCATCTTCTGTATTTTTTAACCTGAGAAAATAGCCTTGTACTCAGAAGTAGAAATTTCCTTGGAAATCCGAAGGAAGTGATTCAACATACAAACAGTGCAAGACCAGAGGCAAGACACTCTGTTTTACAAAAAGTGGGAAAATAAATCCTCTATATCATCCTCTAAATCATCTGATTTCCCAAATGCAAGAAGCCATTCCTGCCAGTGTCCTAAATAAACTGCTGTATAGACACATAAATCACTGAAGGAGATGTGCACAAAAAGCTGCCTTTTGTAAGCAGAAGGGCCTTTAACATGTATCTTCAGACCTAAGTCATTGTATACATCCAGTGAAAAATAAAGCTTTCAAAGTATCTACATAAGAAAGAAACCTGAGAAAAGTGAGGAAGAGCCAGAGGATTTAACAATTCATACTTCCTCTTCCTTTTTACTTGCTTGATAAAATGTTGTGTGAAAAAGCTGTATGATGACCAATCTAAAAATGAGTACTATTACAGGATCATTAGAGCAGAAGGCAACAATTCTTGAGATACTAATTTTGTCTGGGCTGCTGCCAATATCCTTAGCCCTGTCATTAGCTCAGCTCTGGTAGCACCAGTAATGACATTTGCAGAGCATAGTTGGGCTGTTACAATGCTGTGCCAGTTGTTTGTGCCTATTGCAGCTACCGAGGGCACACCCAGTAGTCACATTCTCTTATTCTTTCATTGGGTAGTATTCACAGCAGTCAAGTGAGAAGAGAGCTTTACACACCCCAGCATCACTACCATATATTTTGTCTGCTTTTTACTTCAGACTAAATCTGTTTGAGGGATATTCCTCAGTGATTTATCACAAGGTTTCCCTCTTTTCAAGTATTTCTTACAGAAAGTTATCAGAAATGAGAAGCAGTTGCCAAGATTAGAGATGCTTATTTAGACTCCAGAAGAAGCCTCTCCAAACTCTCAGTCTCCTTCATGTTCAGATTTTGTTACTGTTAATTTAAAAGCTGAGAAAGTGTAGGTGTTTTTAAACAGTGAAGAAGCAAAGTGCATCAAAAACCTCCTCTGACTGCAGAGAATATTTTGGCTGCTGCTCAGCAGCTACTACCATAATTCAATTATTTTAGCTCCAACTAGGCTTCAGCATTTTGAAAGAAAGACTGGCACAGGAAGGAGAAACATAAAGCACTAGAACAGCAAAACTCAGATCCAAACTGCAGAAGGAGAATGTGCCTCCAATAAAATGAAAATATGTATCATAGCTAATGACAATAAAGCAGGAATTTTTCTTCTCTGAAGTTCTCACCCTACTTGAAAAGTTTTCCAATACCTTAGCCATTAGGATCCAATAGACCACAGAACAGATATAAATTCTGGATATAAATTCCCTAAGTTTCTAAATTATACTTTCAGTTTCATATTCTGATTTTTTATGGTTCTCATTTTTTATGATTTATACATATGTAAACCACAATATTATGTTTGTGAATTACATAGAGGCTTGATACAGTATTTATATATACTAAATAAAATATAAGTCCTTCACTGTCTTATTTTGAAGGGCACTCTTGCAAGTACCTAGAAAAAAATTAAATTGAATATCGAACATTTTAGAGTATTTGCATGAAAAATCAATAATAAAATTGGAAAATATTTTTATTCTTTTTTCTTCCTTATTTCTCAGGTACTATTTTTATTCTTTCATAGTCAGAAACTGGGGATATCAGGGGGTTTTTTCTGCTATGAAGTCTATAAAAAGTGATTGTTGAGGAGATCAGAGGTTCTATCTTGTGAGCTACTTCATACAAACATCAGTTAATGTGGACTTTAATTTGCTCAGCAAAACTTGACAGGAAATTACATAGGCAGAAAAAAAAAAAAGAAAAGCTCTTTTCCTTTCAATGTCTTCCTCTTCCTCTAATAAAATACCCCATTTGGCCACTTAAGATTGCATTTAGGGGGTAAAGCTTTGTGTCAATAGTATGTAAGGACACAATTCCCTTCCTCACTCATGCAATACTCTTCTAAAGGTTTTTTTCTTGTCCTTCCTCTGAAGCACTTCATTAAGGCTGAGGCAACCTTTGGTCAGCTGGACTAGCAGAGCCTTTCATTTTTCCCTGAAATGTATTCTGTCTATTCAGTCTGGTTTTCATTGCACGTTACTCCTAAGTTTTGCTGTCCTACCTTTCAAGTAGCATCACATCTCTTGAGATCCTCCATGTGAGGGAGCCACCTCAGTTCCTGCTTCCTTACTTTCCAAGAAGTAAGTCAATATATATTTATTTCCCTGGCCAAACTGCCAGAATTTCCACCCTGTGGAAATCCAAGGCTTCAGACTCTTGTTGTGTTGGTATGAAAACCAAACAATGGAAGATGAGAATCAGATATTACAAATTTATTCATTTCTCCTACATGTGATATATACTGCTGGCCATATACTGGCAGATTATTGTTTGCTTAGGGGAGACCTTTTCCTCATGTTGCTCATATATCTCTGAAAAGGTCAGGGGTCCCAGCCAGGTAGACTTGGACCCTTCTCTGTACCACAACTTATTTTGCCATCTGAGTCTGTATCTGTCAATATAGATGTGGCAAACCAAAGCCAACAAGGTTTTTAATATAAAGGAAGTGAAAACAAGTGGACAGGCCATTATTTCTATCTCATCTCATGCTGAGGTATGTAGAACTAATAAATTTTTAATACCAAATAGAAACAATACAGTATTAGTTAGAGCTAACAAAAAGTAAAAAAAATCGTTCCAATTCTTACTTATAGAGTAATTAGTTTTATTAAATTCATGCCCCTGTGGAAATGTCAGAAAACTCTCCTAGTCTAAAGTAAAGAGAAGGAAATACACCACAAATAGATTCATATATATATATATGAATATATACATATATACATTCACATATAGATTCAGAAGATAGTCAACTTACCTAGGGACAAATTCTAATTTTTAGCACAGTGGCTATACTAGAGCGTGATTTTCCATGGAAAAGAAAATGTCTGGTTTAATCACAATGAAGAAATTACAAACACCAATAACCTCATGATACAGAATATTATATCTCTCACATGTCAAAGTATTTGCAACCTCTTCCTTACACTTTTTTTGTTAAACACTATGCTCAGAAACACACAAAAAACATGTATATCTTTCTTATACTAGATACACTTTACAGTAAAATATATTTCAAACCATTTTGATATATTTCAAAAGTATTTTATTCACTGTTTTTGCCACCATCTGAAGACATTTTTTAAGAAAATCCAAGTTCATGCAAAACACTTGCAGGATCCAGCCCATACTAGATACACAACTCGACTAGTCCAATAACCTTTCTGCACAGTCTCAAACTTCATTCAAGATCCTAAAACAGTGTTCTTTTACCATTATTTTTAATGTCTATTTTGGGGCAATTCAAGTTGTTTGAAAGAAAAGAGTAATTTTAAATGACTACAAAAATTCATTCATATCCAGTTGGATAAATATAAGTAAAGGTGAAATCATCATTATAGGCTTTCATTTTTACACCTGCTGATGGCAAAATGTCAGCAAAAGGTTCCCAGCAACAATTCTGAAAATGAGTGTTATTCAGGAGGCTAATTCTTGAACGTGAGAGTGGAATCACATCCAGCCTAAGTAGAAGAAAATCACTGCCTTTTCTACATCTATAGAGAAAATATCAAACTTTCTTGCTATGCTTAAAAGACTGAAAGGTACTGGCATCGTGCACAAATCTGCAAAAATTGAAATGTCATGTTCACTCTGGGAGAGAAAAGAATTCTCAGGTGCTCATTACCACTAAAAAGTGTTCCCACAGAAACCAAACCCCAGGCTTTCTCTACATGATCAGCTTTTAAAGGTTAATTAACAATAGGAAGTGATAAAAATTTATAACCTACTGCTTATAATTTTTTAATGGTGTGACTTCCAATCTTTTATCATTGGACTTACACTTGAAATCAAAGTCCCATCTGTTCATATCTCATAAAACCCTGGGGACAAAAAATAAAATTTAATATTCTAAACCTTTTACTCCATGCTGGAGACACAGAACTCGTTCATTTTCCATCCACATGCCCCCAGGATGCAGATCCTAAGCAACTGCAAAATAAATATCCTTGAAAGCTCTCCATCATAGGTTACAACACTTAGGCAAAAAAAATTTAGAAACTGTATGTCATGGTTTAACCCTAGCCAGCCACCAAGCCCCACAAAGTCACTCACTCAGTCCCTTATCATTAGGAACATGGAAAGAATTCAAAGATAAAAGCAGGAAAATTTGTGGATTGAGATAAAGAAAGTTCAACACAGAAAGCAAAAGAGACATGCAAAGCAAAACGAGGAATTAATCACTGCTTCCCATGAGCAGGCAGGAGTTCAGCCATCCCCAGGACAGTGGGACCCATCACAGGTAGATGTGACTTGGGAAGATCAACACCATCACTCCAAACATCCCCCTCCATTGCTCCTTCTTCTCCCCACTTTATACACTGAGCATGATCCCCTATGGTCTGGAACATCCCTTTGGTCAATTTGTAACACCTTTCCTGGTTTTGCCTCCTCCCAGTCTCTCATGCACCCCCAAAATCCTTGTCAGTGTGTCAGTACAAAAAGCACAAAAGGCCTGGGCTCCATCTAAGACTAGCTCAGCAATAGCAAAAACATCTCTATATTACCAACCTGGTGATTAGCACAGATCCATAACATACCCCCAACATCAGCCACTTTGAGGAAAATTAACTCTACTCCAGCCAAAATCAATAATTCAAAAATATCTATTACTAGGGCACTTCTGCAATTCAAGGTATATTTCATGTAGAAACTTTGTTGTCTTACAAGACTGTTCTAACCCACCTTTCTTCCATAAAGTAAACTTTTTTTCCAGTAACTGAGAACTCTGAACCTGAGGCCTTGCATTAGCTATTTTGTATGTGAGGGCTGCACAAATATGCACATGCACATAAGGCACTGCAATTGTGCACAATAGAAAAGCAATCAGAAATCTCTAGTCCTGAGAGAACAGCTCTGTTCTTCTAGCTCCTTGCAGCTACTCATGGCTGGAAAATATTCATCTACACTATAATATCTGACCTGCACAGTGACCCAATAAGCATCATTCGTAAGATAATGTTCAACCTGAAAAATAGAGGCTGTGGCCACAATACAGTTATAATTCACTGGAAGCATTTGAACATTCACCACAGGAGGGCAATCCTGATACTACAACAGAAAGGTGAGTACCTGTGTGAGCTCTCATGACCATGCTTCTCCCATTTTCAATTTACTGGGTGCAGTTTCCATGCTGGAAGCTGTGTCCTTACCACCAGCATGCTGATCATGAAAAGGAGCTTTTTAACTGAGGATCACTGTTATAGCAGAATTTCCTTTGGCTCCCAGACTTCTTTCTAGACAGTTCAGGGCATAGACAGATTAGCAGTTCTGGATGTGTTAGTGCTAGTTCTGCAAGTGATGCCTAGAGAGGCTACCTAGAACAGAGGCTAGACAGAGTTAAAGGAATAAAGTAGATATTTATTAAAAGACTTTCAAAGGATACACCTTGGGCAGTACAAGAGCCCAGCTGTGGCTCCACCCAAGATGGACAGCAAGTCATGAGTTTTCCCACTTTTATGAGTTTTGGTTCATTTACATATTGGGGTTAATTGACCAATTACAGCTTTAGGTTATGGAGTCACATCCTCCCAGATTGCTCTCCTCAATTTACTGTTGTTTGTACTTTTCTGGCCTGAAGCTGCAACAGTGTCCTTGGTTCTGGGGCTGGAAAAGGATTGCTCTAACTGAACTGTGAAGAGAACTTGCTAACACTCCATATGAAGTTCAGAGTTATATACTAATGCAGTACAGAATCTGGATAACATGAAAGATAAAACTTAAGGTATCACAAGTGTGTTTAACCAAAAAGATTGAAAACCATTCTATGTGGCCAAGTACAAATACAAAATTTCAAATATTTAATGCCAGAACATTCTTGATATAAATCCAAATCATAATCAGGATATTGCTAATGGGTAAACAACTAGAAAAAAAAAAGGAATACAGATCTCTGAATGCCAGCAATCAAGTTCTTTGAAATGTCTCAACTCATAGAAAAAAGATCTCTTCAAGAAAGAATTTATTCCTTCACTATATTTTGATGGGTCCATGGATCTAAGTGAGCAATTGCATCCCATTTCCTTTAGTTTGTTAAAGGAAAAAAAAAAAAAAAAACAACAAAACAAAAAAAAACACCCAAAACCAAAAATCAAACAAAAAAAACTTTATTTCTATCTTATTTCCAGAAGACATTTTATAACATATTTTGTTCAAGAACACTAACATTTTGAAACCATGGATATCCATTAGATTTCTGCTAAGCAAAACAGTTAAATACTTCTGCTGAAAGTTTCACAGCCTAAAAGTAACATCACTCCATGCTGCCAGCAGTGATCTCCACTAAACACAGAGTTTGGAATTTACATTAGAACAAAATATTGTCAAAACTGAATCTCCAAAAAGCAAAAGATAGAGTATTACAGATGGCAGACCAAGTCAGTTAGAGGGCTGTGAACCAAGCAACTCACCTTCTTGTGAAGATGTTTCAAAATACAACCAGGGCACCTCATCTTATTCCACCATGAAAGCACTTAGTCATGTCACAGCAATAAAAAGAATTATTTAAGAAAGTCTGTATTTTTCATTTTTTAAAATTCTATTGAAAGAGATGTCCCACTTAGGATTAAGAGTAGAATCCTGGTGCCTGCTGATCTCACATCACCATAATCTGACATTGCCTGACTTTAGCAGAGTTGCTATTACTTGTTTTCTTTTGACTACAGGCAGTCCTGTCATTTAAGAATTAGAAGCTTACTGCTTTTGCATTGCTCTAATATGGCTACTCAGCAGAACATTTTTTCATGTCTCATATCTACATTGTTTTCCTTAAATGCTTGGAATTCAAACAAGTATGTTTTGAAATGCCAGGTCTTGGGAGTATATACCCACACACAAACATATCCACTCACACACACTTGCACAGAAACAGAGCAAGCGTGCAAAACAAAAATTTTGCTCTGAGGCACCTTTCTGGTGCACAAACACCAGAGGAGCAAAATTGTCAGAAAACCAAAGTGAAAGGCTCCTGTTGAAGGGCACTGCATTAAAGTTCAATGTCCTCTGAATGTCACTTGGGCTCTAAGTCTGCCCACAGGGCAGTCATTTCATGGAGTGTTTCATGTAAAGTGGGATACTGTGCACTGTGACCCCTCGCACATAACTGACTTCTTGTAGAAACAAGGTCATAAAGCAGTGGGGAGGCTGCAGGCCAAGGATCTGCATACATTTGTTTGATATACATCCATGTTGTTAGTACAGGCATTGCACCCTCGGCATGCTCCTGTGTTAGGCTGCCGGACAATACCACAATAGATTCCTGATACTTAAAGAAACTTTGGTATATTTTGGGTGTTTTGTTTTGGTCTTGAAAGAAAATTCAGCTTTGCTTCCCACACAGGTTAAACATTCTGATCTAGGTGTGTAAGAGCACTACTTTGTGGATCAGAACAAAAATTAGTTAAAAATAACAACATCCTGAAGCTATTTTTTACCGTAACTGAAATCTTCAACATACAATGATGAGGGGAAGAGTGTTGAATCTCAGGGAACCTTTGTTAGCTACTTTTTGGATCAGGAATACTAATCCTATTAGTAATTTTTGAAGTATTGGGAGCTTTAAACCCGACTCAGCAATGTATACCTTGTCTGGGTCTATTAAGATTCTGTTTATCCTACAAATCATCATAAAATAAAAATATAATTCTTACGGAATTATGTATTAAGATTCTCGAATCTGATGTTGTGAGGTTTTTTTCCTTCAGTACCATTGTTTTCTCTACATTCTTTTTCAGAAAAGGAAAGTCAAGAGTTACTAAAAATCCAAATGCCATGTTCTGAACATCTTCACAATAGCCAACACATTTCAATACCAAAAGGGAAATCCACAACAAGCTCCACTTCCTTCTCTATCAGTCTCAGCCGTGGGAACAGCAACCTCCCAAAAGTTGAATCTTACAAGTCAAAGGTGACATGTTCATATTGGGAACAATGATTTCTCAAATTTAACATCAGTTTTTTCTTTCTGAAAGCATTTTCAAATAGACTGGGAGACAATGGATTGTGGTTTAGAGCAAACACAATGTTTTTTTTCTCTTGTGTGTAAATTAAAAGATCATCCATTTTGTCTCATGTTATGTTCATCTAAAACATTTCTTTCAAAATCTTGTCTTGATTCACTGGGAAACATAGATGGCTAAGTCTTCTGATGTTTTACCTGAAGATACCTTCATATTTTTTCATGGAGAGGAAAAGGTACAAAAATGTGCATCTGCTTCCTGAATGAAGAACAGGTTTTTCAGATTGTGAATAGAGTGAAGACTAAAGCAAACTTTCATTGTTGTAGATCAGCAGTTCCTGATCTCCACAGCTGGCAATAAATACATTTCTTTTTTTAGGGAGCAACACTACATGCATTAAATCCCTGAAGAGTATATTTCTTTCCAAATTCAGGAAATCAGATTATGAGAACAGTAAAAAAGCGACTGTCAAACATGACTACTTCTTTTGGTGACTTACATTATTTAATACTGCTGACAAGCAAATCATGATTATTTTTTTTTTTTCAGCTTCATAAGCAACACCTCTACAAGTTTTTATCTTTTATAATTTTTCTCCCCTCTTTGAAGACAGACATCTTCTTAGTAGCATTCAGAATTATAAATGCCTTGTTAACACATCAATATCTGTCAATGGGGTTCATTTGATAAAAGTCATTCATAATACATTTTTTCTTTGTAATCACAGCTCTTAAGTCTACATGAAAAAATAAAGCAAGTGTTAACTTTAATATTAGTACAAGAAAGTAAAATACATGTTTTATTACACATTTCGTCTTGCAACTGATATAAGCAGGACAAGTCCTTCATTTAGGAGGGTCAGAGGTTCACACACTGAATAAAATGGAAGCCCACCAGAAGGTGACTGACTGATTTAACAAAACTGGGCAGAATAAACAGTTTGCTGCACTACATAAGAAGTTTGTGCAGCAATTCAGGGACTTCAACAAGCTGGAAAAATAGGCTGCTGGGAAAATAGACTGACAGGAACCTCCTGAAGTTCATAAAAGGGAATTGCCAAGTCTTGCACATGGGGAGAAGAACCCCAGGCCCCAGTATTCACTGACAGCTGACCAGCTGGAAAGCAGCTGAGGGTCCTGGTGGACACCAAGTTGATCATAAGCTTATAATGTGCCCTTTGCTGCAAGAAAGGCTAACAGTGTCCTGGGTTGTGTCAGGAGACTGCTGCCACTGCTAATAAGCCTGAGTCCAGTTCTGAGTTGCTCAGTGCAAGAGACATGTGGTCACACAATCAATTCCTGTAAGGAGCCAAGAAAATGATGGAGGGATGGCACCATGAGGAAAGCCTGAGACACTTGCACTATTTAGTCTAGAGAAGGTTCATGGTTTATTTTATTTATGAACAGAAAGAGAGGGTGCAAAGGGGATGAAGTGAGGCTCTTTTTGGCAGTGCTCAAGTAACAAAACAAGAGGAAAAGGACAACAAAAAGGCCATCTCAGAGCTGGAAAATAAGGATGAATTTAAAAGCATGATTTTTAAAAATACAGTTAAAAGGAATTGATTTTCAATATTTCTGTCAATATCCCAAGGGAAGGTTTGCAAAACTGCAGACTTCATGCAGTTCCTCTACTTACATTTAGTGTTAATGGCAATAAATAACCTCTATTCCTATTAATGGACATAGGGGGGCACAGTAGATTTTTACTGTGAGGTTTGGTTTTTGGTGATTTTCTTTTTTTTGGCAGAGGAAAGAAGTATGTAGTTGCATCCTAGAAAAAAAAAAACTGCAGAACTGACTAGAATATTCTAAATATAATACTATTTTTCCTTAAGCATTAAAAAAATCTTCTTAATTACATATGTACCTAAGAAGCTATTCCATCTTCAAGAAGCACTTAGAATGTCTTGGTTTGCTCACAAAGCTTTCCTTCTTTTTCTAATTCTCTAATTACTCAAGTGGTCACAATTGCAATTGAAAGCCTTACATAGAGATTTAGGTTAATTTTTAAATGAAACAAAAAAAAAATCCATTATTGAAATAGACTTTGCAAATACAATGAAAGTGAAATGGAAAATTATTTCTGTAATGTGGAATTATTAAACTTCTCTAATGTATTCTACTGCTACCTCCTACCAATTTAGCATCCTAATTTTAACTCCTGAGATTGTGAGGTTCTTATAAACTCCTGTTGTTCTTGTCCATCTGCAGCCAGACTACTAATGATAACTCCACAGCATTTATAAGTGCCCCATTTCTCAAACACCTCAAGGCAGAAATAGCTTCTGGAGGATGTAGGACCTTTGACATTTAGATCCCTTCTTCACTACATTTAATTAAAATTATCATATCCTAACAGTCTGACAGATCAAGTGCATTTCTTTAGGTGCTCATTACCAAACCTACCCTCAATTAGGATTCTAATGGGAAATCGCACAAGAAAATAATGGAAATTTGATCACCATCTTCCCAGATCAATTCACATGTCTATCAGAATCCAGACTGTCAACTCTGAATCCATAGCATGACAGCAGGAAGTTCTGTGTTTTCTGTACAAGCGATCAACATTTCAGATTTTACTCTAATTCACAAAGGAAAAGAGTGTGTATTTTCCTAACTCTTTCATTGACCTTGAATATATTGTACCTGTTATGAAAAAACACTTCTGAAGCCAAAATTTGCATAAAGATGCTATTTCTGGAGAATGTGACTCTCTGGGTTCTTCACATAATACCCAGAAAAAGAAACAAACAAGAAAATGCTAGCAATTTTACTTGCTCCTAGAATCACGATACCCCCTTGGGAGACAGAGATTTTGATATCCACCTGTTTAACCTGTCAGAATAAAAACCCAGCAGCGGCAGCAGATGTGAAGCAAAGAGAAAATACCACTGACAGTGACATCTTTGTCAGGAAGGACAACTTCCCTGCTGAGAGAGTTATGCTAATTACCTGGAAATTCACAGCTGTTGAATATCAACCTCAAGATGTT
The DNA here is from genome assembly GCA_013397295.1 of Polioptila caerulea. Lineage (NCBI taxonomy): Eukaryota > Metazoa > Chordata > Aves > Passeriformes > Certhiidae > Polioptila > Polioptila caerulea. The sequence goes on along the minus strand of VYXF01006039.1, from coordinate 356,168 downwards.
TGAAAGCAAAACCTGATATTTTAAGAAAAAAATTTTATAGTACTTTGTACCAGTAAATCTGTCTTCAAAGCAAAAATGTGACCAGCTCTGCTTGAAGTCCTTTAAACTTCAGCCAGACTTTTACATTGACCTGCAGTACAGCTGATGCCTAGCAAGAACCATTCTGATAAAATTTAGGTTCACTTCACTTGCAATTCATTGCACATTTACTGAAAGCAATGCTTTACTTCCAAGAGGATGCAAAAATAGCTTAATTTAGAAAACAATTTTGTGCACTTGAGAAACCGCAGTAAACTCAATGCTGCTGAAACCAGCTCTAAAACAAGGTTCTGTACCTATAGTTCAAAAAGATAATTACAGGAATGAGTAATGGGCTGCAACAAGTCTTGCTCCCTTGACTAAAGAGCAGTGAATATTTGCATATTCAAAATAAGGTAATCACACCTTGTCTCCATTTCAGCCCTGGTCTCAAGACAAAACCAAATAGGCAGTTTTGAACTTGCAGTCCATCACAAGACTCAATTTTCCAAAATTATAGGAAATTCATAGGTTAAGCTGTGAAACCAAACACAAGGGCACATAAGTGGGGAGAGGGGATGGGGGTGAGGAGAGACTGAATATCCAAAACACAATTTCTAAACTCTCAAACCAAATCCTATCTGCTACTTGCATGCAGTATGGGCTGATTGCATATTTTGATAACATCTACACAAAAGCAGCACATCCTGAACTCACCAAATCACAAAAAAAGACATGAGACATAACTACAGATTAGAAAGCCCATCACAGGTTTTGTTTCTGCACACAAACTGTCTAGACAAGAATAACCAGGGACATTCAAAGGTTCTTTAAAGAGGCAAAATGGAAGTGTTCCCCAAAACAGATTGTCTAGAAAACAAGAGGAGAGCTAGGAGACACAAAGAAATGGATCCATGCTGGGGAGAAACCTGGAGATGAAGGATTCATGGAGACAAACACCAGTGGTGCAAAGGAACCTTGGTCTTTAACACCAGAGACTGCAACTATGTAGATATGAGCATCCCCACAGCAACAACCAAAACCTCCTGCCCAACTTCCCTGGACCAGCACCAATCTCTTTGCTGGGAACGAAGGCAAGACCTAGAGAATGCAGCACGGTGTACGAGTGAGGAAGCTCATGTGAGCTGGAGTCATGCAGGGCAAAAGCTCTCAGCTCATCTACTCTTACATAAACCCACCCCAGCATCTAGATCTGTGCTGAATTTACTTTGCCTAACCCATGACAAGGTACTTTTCAGCCCAGCTCCAAAACCTACTTATGTTGCCACATTTTTTCTGGAGTTTAAAAGTTTTGTTACTGAAACTCTGTCAGGGTAGCTGATACATTTTAATTTTTCCCATCCTTTAAAACCTTTGGTTTATCCAGATCGAGTGTATGTAGTGAATTACTAATATACCTGCCTTCCTAAAATAGCAAAATCTACATATCAGGTTATGCAATGGCTGGTTTTAATTCAAAAATCCAATATTCAGATTAATATCAGCACAACATTCTAGAAACATGAGCAAAAGAGCCAGACATCTGTTCACTTTTAAAACAGACTCTCATTTTTGTGTAACCTCTTTTTTTCCTCACCCATCTTTCCCCCTGTAAGTAAAGTCTCTACAGCAGAAATCAAGTTTTACAACATGTGTCAGAGAATAAACAACATGTATTTAGACAGATTTACCACCTAAGGTTATTTTCCATTTTATTTTCAATAATTTCTCATTGCAATTGTAGACAAAGCAAACACCATTAACAAGCTAGGAAGAAACAGAATCATGCTTTAAGAACACCTGTTAGTGCTTCTAAATAAAATACCTTCCTAAAACAGAGCCCAAACAGATGGAATAGGCTACCATGTTCTTGCTGAATATTCAGCAAGAATAAAAAATTGTGCTTTCAGAGAGGAAGTTTCATCTTATGAAAAGCCTCTCACTTTCAATAACTGAAATGAACATGTACAATGAGATGAGAGCTTGGAAACTGTTAAGACTTCAAGATATAACCCCAGGCAGACTTATCTATAACTTCAAGTCACTTTTACCAGTTTGCACAACCAGTCTTTCCTATTTTAAAAAGCATTTTATCAAAAAAAAAGCACACAAAAAAAGCCCTATGAATCAAAAATTTTGCATCAAGTACTTTACCTGTATTTATTACTCACTAAAATTTAAAAGACGCTATAATACACAGAGAAACATACTAAAGAAATCATTCCTCACCACATCTGAAAACTGATTTGATCTACTGCTAAAACATCTCATGTTTCACTTATTTCATTCAACACTACTTTACACTACTTCCTGTGTCTCCATAGATGACTTATCTAATGGAAAATGACTAGGATAAATAAATAATTATAAATAAAGCATGATTATTCCATTCATTTTCTCGGTTACAACCTGTAGCTGTAAATAAAGGCCTTTGTCCCAAAAGTGCAATGAAGCATATGTGCTAAATGTTACTCCAGACTAAAGGGTAAAATCTTATACTGTTCTAACTGAACAGCACTTCACTGAAGGCAGAGCCACGTCAGTTTCCAGCAGTTGAAAATATGATTATATTTGGGATTTGAAATTACTCTTAAGATCCGTGCTTATAAGATAGAGAATCTGCAAGGCAGATCACTTTTGCTAATTCTGGAATAACAAAGGGAAGCCATCATAAAACTTCCCAGAGCATAATTTCTTGTTGAAATATGAATTTGTAAAATTTATACTCTTCATGCATTTTGTATCAAAGATAGCCTGCTAAAACTCAGACTGACTTTTGGTCTTGCTCGTAATATATTAATACCTACAGTCCTCACTACTATATTATTATTATTATTTTCAACTAATGAGTTGCTGGAGTGACTGCATTGCTGGGAAAGGGAAGAAAACTCATACCACATCATCTACCCTAACTTCTATAACAAATTGGACATGAGCCAGTAATGTGCATTCATAGCCCAGAAATTCAGTTGTGTCCTGGGCTGCATAAGAAAAGCCATGGCCAAAGTTTGAGGGACAGGATTATTCCCCTCTTCTCTGCTCTGATGTGAGTCCACCTGGAACACTGCACTCAGTTTTGAGATCCACAAGGAAGACTTGGACTTGGCAGAGTGAGTCCAGAGGAGGGTCACAGACATGGTCAGAGGGCTGGAGTGCCTCTCCTGTGACAACAGACTCAGAGAGTGTTCAGCCGGGAGAAGACACCAGGGAGATGTTTTTGCAGAGCTTGAATAACTAGAGAGTGTGTAAGAGAGATGAAGCAACACTCTTTACAAGGTTCTGTAGTGACAGAACAAGGGTACCAATTTTAAACTAAAATAGGAGAGATATAAGGAAGAAATTGTTATGAAGATGGTGTTTGCCCAGTGAAACTGTGCATGCCCCATTCTTCGAAGTTGTCAAGGTCAAGTTAGGTGTGGCTTAGAGCAACCTGGTCTAAGTGGAAGTTTCCTTGTTTATTGAAAGGTTGTTGAATGAGAGGATCTTTAAAGGTCTCTCCCAATTAAACCATCTTATGATTTTTTGACTTCTTCCTTTAACTGAATAATCTAAACACTTTATATTTCTCAATCATATTTCCTTATTAATAACTTAAAGGCCTTGGTGCAAATCTTGATTGTTCTTCATATTCCCTTCTGCATTGAACATGCCTCTCCACATGCAAGTGTTTTTTATATATATGTAATTAAACATATATAAATAAACACTCCCATGTGGTCTGCAAACAAACCTTAATTCATCATCATTGACATTTATATTTATTTTTGTTCACAACACGTTTTCTTTCTTATAGGTTACTGCATGGCACCACAGCCCACTCAGCACCTCCAGCAGAGTCTCACAACAGCTGTTCTGCTGTGCCTGAGAGAGCTGGTGTTCCTGACAGAAAAAATTTCTCCCTTCCCAAGTTTTTTCTTCATACCAAAATGTCATTTTTAAGAAATGTAGATAAATTAAGCACCTACCACTGCCAGGTGCTTGATTTTCACCCCAGATAATCATGATTCAGTATTTCAGGAAAAAACCTACATAAGTGTAGGGAAATTTAAGTATTATTTGGAAGCATTTGACACACAAGAAAAAAGTTGGGACCCACTATTCTAAAAATACAATTTTTCAAGGTCTTTAAGTAGAATTGACTGACAACTTCTGGCTTTTAACACATATTTTTGTACAAGGGCTATATAGGATCAAGTCTCAAAGAGAAAAGTACACAGAATCACTAACAAAAATTCACATCTCCTGTACCCAGCTGTCCTAAAGAATGCAGATGTGATCCCCCACAATTGGCTTAATATTCTTCTAAGATTTCTCATTACCTTTCATAGCAAAATGACAGGAGATTTCCAGAACAGAAGGAGACCTATATCTAAGTTTCCAAACCTTTACATTTCATTCAAGCACTTATACACAAATGACAAATACCAGCCCCTAATATTAACAGCAGTGGTAACATAAATTATTGACTGTGATAAACATTAATCATGCAAAAAAAATAAAAAAATAAAAAAAAAAAAGACCCCAAATTAAAATCAAGCATAAGAGGAAGGACTTTCATCAAGCAAATGGAAGAATAGTCTCCCCCCTGTCTGTTGTCAGGTATTTACATGGGTAATTCAACTCTCTGTGAAAACTTATCCATTTCTATTATTCACAAAATAAATAAACAAACCAAAATAAAAATACTTTAAAAGAAAAACAGACCTGTTTTAAGTCTTCTATACAACTAACCAAAACCATGGGAACAAGCACAAAAAGAAAGTACCAAAAATACTAAGATGCACAAATTCTGCCCAAAAACACAAACTGTGCTATTATGAAATATTAAGTCAGATTGGATAACTGACAAATATTTTTTGTTACATTCAGTTCAGTGGTTTAAAGTCATCCCACCTTGTTAGGGACAGAAGCTGCTTTCACTTACCATCTGCTGCGTGGCTTTTCTGCAGCATGCCAGTGATCCCTACCCAATTCAAGGGCTGATGTGTCTGTACCACAGCACTCTCTCAGATGCCATTTGACAAAGCATCTTGTAATCCGACTCAGGCAGAACAGATGTTTTAGGTTTCTTTTTTCCACCAGTAATTCTTACAAATAAGGCAGGTTATATATGAGTGAATTACATGTACAGAGCCGTTACTAGGGATGTCAAACTTTCATTGATTTCACAGGAGTATAAAGGAGAAGGCACAGGTTCATCACTGCTCTCCAAGCAGTGCCCAGCTATGAACAGCCCCGAGAATTGTCACAGCCATCATTTGCACAGGACACAGCTGCAGCCCTTTCCTGGCCCTTATCCAACTGCAAGTGTCACCATGGCTCAGCATTATCACGGCAGCACCAAATCTTCACACTGCCTTGCAAACTTTTTTGTAGGTCTCCAAGTCTGCTTTAAAAGCCCATACACACAAAAGTCAAAAAGAAACTGTCTGAGACGATTTAATGGTTTACTAACACTATTTTAAAATGGTTTTAAATAGAATATTATGGTATATAATCTTATAACAGGCATCACTTGAGGTTTGCTAAAAGCCTTTGGGAGGCTTGTTGTTTCCATAGAAAATGGAGACAGATATGGGGTTTTTTTGACTGCCTTCAGTCCCTTTCCATTCAAACCTTTTTTAAAGTTGCATCAGCTTTATGTCAAGAAATAGAATGATAAATATATAGCTTTTTGTATTTAAATTAAATGGCAGAAGTGCCTCACTGAAGAAAACAGTAAAAAGGTAGACTGTTTTTAACTTTGTAGATCTTTAACAACAAAACTGAGTGGGAAAAGAGTATGTAGAACCTGAATTGTGAAATAGATATAATTAAATAGAAGGAAAAAGGGAAACTATAACATTGTCTAAAATCATAATTGCCTTAGCTGGAGTATGCTCAGGTTCTTCCATCTTCACACATGATTTTTCTTCCAGGATATCTTCAGTGTTTATTTATATTGAAGCCAAAACTTCTGGCCAAGGGAGAGCCAGCTCTGCTTCCGGAAAGTGCTGTGTAATAGTTGATACAGGGCTGTGTTAAACACCAGTTATAGAGTCCTCTATTCAGGGCTTTAGATGTACTTCTGAGCTGCTTGAAAGTTTGAGACTGAAGCAAATCACTTGGCTGACAATTGTGATACAAATTCTGATCCAAATCCCCCTCTTGATAGACAGAATCCTTCAAGTGCAGAAAGAAAAGGTCCAGATATCAATGGTACTCATCTTCTTCCCCCTAGCTTGAGCTGATCCCCTTAAAAAGAGCCCAGTTAATTACCAGCAAGTCTGAAGTAGGGCCACTGACAGCATGTGCCTGGTCACAAGTACCAGAAGAAGCCAAGACTACACAGTTCTGGTGCAGATGCTATAGGAAGAACCAAACCTCTAAGCAACTCCAGTGGATCAAAAGATCTTGATAGCCTGGATATTGTTCCATGGAAAGAAAATACTGACCCAGCAAAAACTAAGTTGGAAGACAATTTTCCATTGCCATAGAGAAATATGAGCCCATGAAGTCTGAATTTACCTAAGGTTTTAGTAACTCAGTATATATTTTTTTCAGATCTTCGGTGTTTTAACAGCTTTGTTTTAATTAGTTTAATCAAATTGCACTTCAAGCAAAGTATTTATATTAATACAACACAAGACATAATAATCTCTCCTGTGCATGAGAGTTAATGATTCACAATACCACATATAACATAAGGCAAGGAAAAATCAGCCTGGACTGTGATGTGAAAATAAATAGGTGACAATGGCTGCTGGACAGCAAAATATTTTAAATTCTGTTTTTGTTATGCCTCTGGTCCTAAGAACTTGCAAGTCTGCTGCTTTCACCTATTTTGCTCTTATTTGACAGTCTCCCATCTGCTTTACTCCTTAGATTTTTTAACACCTTTGCACTTATTAGTTTATTTGATCTCTCCTTTTTCAGCTAGTACACATCCTAAATGAGTGGTGGCAAGCCAAAGCTTAGTATGGACAAAATATACCTTTTTTTCTCTCACATCAGTATTTTTCCATTCCTTTTGACAAACTCTGTTGTCACCATTACTTAGTTTTGCAGCACAAGAAAGCCTCACAGTTTCATTCACATCTCATTCACTAAACTTTCATCAGCATAGAGGATTGCTACGTTTTCTTTGTCCAATGGCTTTTAGCAGTCACCCACACTCAGAACACTAAAACTTTATCTCAGTACTCACAGCACTGCTTTCTGGAAACTAATAAACATCTGTTCAATCTCTCTCTTTATTCAAATCACATCTTTCCTTCAAACCTCTACAGTACTTTCTTCCACATTACCATATCAGATCAGGTCTGGTCTTAAAGGTTTACCATCCTAAATTATCCCTTGGACCTTGCCTACTGTCACAACAACTTAGTCAGAAACGCCTATTTGTCTCCTTCTCCTGCTACTTTTTCACACTCCCTCCATGCTGCCCACTCTGCTAAAAAAAAAAAAAAAAGAAAAAAAGCCTTCACACTCCAATATGCCATCCCCCTCCCCCACACATGCACTCTCATTCAAAATCCTCCTGAGACTTCTTTTTGGTGAATCTTAATAAAAGTCACAGTTCTTCAACCCCAATGTTGGCCTGAGAGCATCCTGATGATCTAAAGGGAAAAATTAGGTACAAATAGACTTTTCTTTCCATTCTGCCAGAGCTTCTCCTTGTAGCTAGTTTCTCATGAAATCTCTGCTCCATCCTCATGTCCTGTGCAAGTGATGCAGTTCTCACCTTTTCTGTGCAGTCACTACTTTGCCAATATACAAATCACTTTAGAGGATATACTTCTGAAATGTTGCTTATCCTGTCTCAAAACTGATTTTTTGATTTAGCTAAATTGTTATAAAGCTCACTTCCATAATTGGTACTGAAGTTCTCAAAACCAGAGAACCAGAGATGATGTCCCACTTAGTTTGAGATTACAGAGATACAACATCGATTTCAAGCCCATCATGTCTATATTTTTCCCTCCTTTTTTTTTTTTTCATTGTATAGTGATTAAATTTTTTTTAAGAGCCAAACAGCTACTTTAACAGCCAAACAGATATAAAACAAGAGATAAATCAAATTACATTCCCAACTGCAAAGGTAGATTCCTTTTTAAACTCAGACTGATTAATATTCCAGAAAGATTGAGGGAAACAAAAAAAGTGTTCCTTCAATAAAGGCAAGACAGTGGCTTCAGAATAAGTTTAATCTAAAGTATGTTTAATTTTACTGGAAAAAAAATCAGTAAACAATCAGGTGATCAATGAGAAGATACAGTCTTGGACAGTGTATAGACTATCATGGTTTTTTCAGTCTTCCAATATGAAAGTTGCTTATGTCTACTAAGACTAAAATGAAAGATGTCCTTTCTCATTTGCCTTGTAACTGCCCACAGCTACTCCCACAGCCAACATCAAGAGCAAACCTGTAGAGCAATTCAGGAAAGATTTCCTTGCTGCAGCAAATTCAGTGCCTACTGTCACTGCAGCAGACTTTTCTGAAGTGTTACTCAGCTGCCAACTTAGAAATTATTTTGAAATAATCCTAATGTACATCATAATTTAAATCCTGTAATTAAGTCCATTTTATTTGCAAATCTATGACTTTCCTAATAAATATTTGGAAGCCATTTTCCTGTTTAATCTCAGGAGGAATAAGTAGTGAGACTTACCTCAGTCCTCCCACAAGTTCCCTAGAGAGGTACAGAGGGCCCCATGAGAGTGTGCTCCTTCTCCTGCCTGGATGGACAGGCCATTGAAATGTAATATAAACCAAAGAGTATGTTCCAAAAAGAGGATTTCGTTACCTCTTTAATCACATTCTGATTCAGAAAAGTTTTCTGTTTCTGTTAATCTTCCTGACTAAAAATAAATGTTATTGCTTTAGTACTCCTGGCTTTTGGCTCCGAAGAGCTGCTGAGACCTTATTTAAAGGAGTTTTTCTCATGTATCAAAGATTTTGCTATGAAATCAACTGACATGAGTGAAGGTCAACAGCATTGCACATCACATTTCCTTACAGAAATAGTTTCTGAATGTTTTCCTTCACTTGTAAGACTGTAATTTGAACACTCTCACAACACACCTAAAAATTGTTTATCCTCGGAAATCAATGGTATCTCAAATCAGCAGCTAAATTGATGCTGTAAGCAGAATCAATACGAAAGAAAGCATTTCTTTTCTGCATGAGTTTTCTGCAGCCATTGAACCACTTTCAAAGATTTCTTCATCAAGAACACAGATTCAGTACACACATCTAACCTCGTTTTCATAGAAAAACCCACAAGTAACAGAGCTATTCTAAACCAAAACTTATAAAAGATGGGATTTGTCTTCCTTTATGGCTATACATTCCATTTCTCTCTGGACAGGATTTGAGTGAATGGCCTGAAGTTGTATCAGGGGAGGTTTAACTTGGATATTAAAAGAAGGTTCTTCACCCAGAGGGTGGTTGGGCACTGGAACAGGTTCCCCAGGGAAGTGGTCACAGCATCAGCCTGACACAGTTCCAGTAGCGTTTGGACAATGCTCTCAGGCACACGGTGTGACCTTTGCAGATTTTTCTCTGTAGGACCAGGAGCTGAACCCAATGATCCTTCTGCATCCTCTCCAACACAGCTCACTCTGCAACTTAGGCACATCCAAACACTTGAGTAAGACATACCATTTCATGTGGATATATGAAAAACATATTTTCCTGTATGGTCTTCCATCATCAAAATGAGTGCCTGCCATGCATAAGCTGCCCACCTGTCACAGTTCAACCCCACTGACCACCAAGCCCCAGAAAGCTGCTCACTCACTCCCCCAACTGCAGGATCAGAGGGAGAATCCAAAGGGTAAAAGGCAAAATATTCACAGGTTGACATAAAGAAAATTTAACAGGGAATAGAAAACTAGCACACACAAGAAAAGGAAAACAAAACAAGGAATTAATTAATGGCTTCCCATGGGCAGGCAGGTGTTCAGCCATCCCCAGGACAGTGGGGCCCCATCAGAGGTAATAGTGACTTAGGAAGACCAGTGCCATCACTCTCCAAAGATCCTCCCCATTCCTTCTCCCCACTTTATGCACTGAACACAATCCCTTATGGCCTGGAATATCCCTTTGGTCAATTTGTGTCACCTGTCCTGGCTGTGTCTGCGCCCAGCCTCCCGCACATCCTCAACATGTACCATGTCAGTATGAAAAGCAGAAAAGGTCTTGGCTCTGCATAAGTCCTGTTCAGCAATAACAAATCTCAATATAATCAACCCTACATTCAGCACATAGCCATGTACTAGCTACAGTAAAGAAAATTAACTCTACCCCAGCTGAAACCAGCATACTACCTCATAACCCCCCCCCAGCAGTGTCATGAGGCTACCAGATGTTTGCAAGAAAGAAATGCCAGTAAAACCATTAGAATGATTCATTTACCTGTTGACCCTCTTCTTGATAAGGTCTGAGACACCTCTGAAAATCATGGGAATTGGCCATAATCCTAATCAGATTTTCTAGTAGATAAATTATCTGCAGAGGGAAACAGTACCACTCTACAACTAAAAGAGAGCAACAATTCACTTAAAGAAATTGACATTCCTTCTTACATTAATTTACAGTGAACAGGCATTTAGCATGCTTGACTTCTTTTAAAAAAAAAAATGAAAGCAGCTGGTTGCTATTTATTTTAAGTACCCAGCTTGAAGTTTGCCATGAAGTGACTGTTTCCTAGCAAGACATGAAAGCAGCAGGTGTTGAGACCTGATCTTCTTCCTCCTCCCAGCATGCAGTAATGTTACATTAAAAAACATTGTAATTTTGAGCTTACAACATTAGAACAACAAATCTGTTACTGTGCTGAAAGCCAGACAACTTAAACAAGAGAGATTTTACAGCTCTTGGGGTACTTTCATTTCAGTGCCTTTTGATAGGAGACCAAGAAAGGTAGAGCTACATTTCCATTGTTACTCCTTGGAGCTTATGGCTTCATGCAGCATGGCAGTTTGGGACAGAGAAACCAGGAAAAATTGGTAGAACATGGACCATCAGTGTCTTTTAGGGCAGGGCTAGGATTTGTGATCTTTTATAAGGGCTAAGAAACTGCTGCATGGCCAGAGCCACACACGGGAGGGGCTGAGTGCCCCTGGTTCTGCAGTGAGCAGCTAAGAGCATATCCATGAACTGTGAATGAACAATTCTCCAGCAAAGGAACTTTGATCTTGAGACAAGTTCATTCATAGAGATTTATCAGCCTTCAAAAGATGCTGATACTTGAAATATTCCAATTTATTAATAACAACAATCATATTTTGGGTTTTCTTCTCTACAGTGCTTTAGGCCATTAGCAATGGACACGAGGACAGCACTGACACGCCATGGCAACATTGCTGAGGTTACAGATTACATGTTTGTACAAAGGCATTGCATAATATTGCTCCTGGCAACAGAGACAGCAAAATCTACATCACATGCCTACAGTCACATCCTGTAACCACTGGAACATGAGAAAATACAAAAAAAACCAAGAAGTTGTCAGACAACTACTGCCACAGCTCACATCATACAAACAAGCACTGCCTGATGTCACAGCAGATCTCTTGTAAAAGGATTATCCCTACAGTGTAAACTCAAACAGCTTTGATCTGTAAGAGCAATGTATTGGGCTGAAATTCAAAAGGAAAAAGCATTTGTCTTTAGCTTTGTTACATGTAGAGTTATAACCAGGACTTCATAAAGCTTTATATTGGCCTTTTATCATTTCATGAAGAGCACCTGGCCTCAGCATGATCAATTTAGCTTCCCTCTTACTTTGTGCCTCACTTTGAAAAGGTTTGCAGAGCACTAATGATACAGCTTTTCCTACCACAGAGCTTCTGTTGTCAGCTGCAATTTCACAGCTATCCCCCTGCTAGCACTTCATGTTGCAGGAGTTTTGTAGAATGTGTGCAAGACTTGCTTCCTAGCTGTTTTAAGGCACAGGAGGTTCATATCTTATGCAGGAGAAGAATGATGAGCTGCAGAAGCAGAGACCTGGCAGAACATATCCGGACTTCATGGGTGTCTCTAGTATGATAGTATAAGGTGCTAGCAGAATAGCACTGATTTCCTCAACTAATGTATTTTTACATTTGGTTTTAACGTTTTCAGCACTGAGGAATGCATCTGTGTCTTTGTCCATCTCCTGGTCCTGTTCTGTATGCAGGATCTGATCTCTTACTCATTTTCATGGCACTTTTTACTTTCAACAACATAGTATATTCCAACAAATATTTGAAAGCCTTTCTTTTCACAGATCAGTCCTTTCTACAGAAATTAAAAAGAGCAGTATAATTATTCATTGATTATAGCATAAGTAAGCCTGACCTTCACATCAGATACTTCCCAGTATCCTTATTAATTACCATTTATTCATGGCCATAGCTATGAAGCTTCCAGTAATTAATATTTTATGTTTTGCTGTTCCACTCCTGTAAGTTAGTCTTCCTTTTTGCTTTTCAAATCTGTGTCATCTCTATTGGAAAATTTCAGGTTCAGAAGAAACTATTTTTCTTTCTTTCCTCTGCAGTAATCTCCCTCCATCCTTCACATTATTTTTATTCTCTACCTAAAAGATGCATATTTGGTAGGTTTTCAGACATAAAAGACACTTTTTTTTAGGAACACAAAAGAACTTTTATAGAAACCTCATATTAAATCTTATTTTGTGTTTCTTGCCAATGTCATTACAAGGTCTCAAGCACATGGGGACAAGAATCCAGGCATGTGCTAACACATAGTGAGAAGAAAGTACTACTAATCCTAGAAGTTCATATTTTACTGTTGCAAGTTTCAGTGCTGATACTAACAGCAGACATGTACAAAAGGTTCTACCTAGAACAGGTTCATGCATTTATGTGTATTTTAAATATGATATTATTTAAAGATGCAGTTTGTTATGGTGGAAACTATGTCTCATTTTGCTTACAGTTTACAGAGCAACTGTGAAAGAAGCTTCAATTAGGAGAACAGTCACAGGACCCTGTCATAAAAGTCAAGCAAAAATCCTTTATAAAACAAAACAAGCCATATTGTTCTCTATATCAGTTATGAAACAATGACTACATTTTAGTAAATAATTAAATCAAACAAATATGAAAGAAAAGCATCTACTTGTAAGCAAAATAAATCTCAAAGCAAGTCTGATTTAAGAAAATTAAGAGGGATAGTGTATATTGCTGAGCAACCCCCAGACAATTCAATCTATAATAAATATAGGAGCAACATGATTGATTAATAACGTGAATCAAGAACTCAAGTAAAGAATAAGAAACAGAAAGATTACATTAGCTGAAGTCATAGAAGTCCTGAGGGCTATATGATAAAATTTGGCTTGACATACAGTATCTGTTCTGTAAAATGAGATTATCCAAAGTGCAAACTGAAAGCAGTCTAGATTTCCTTCTTTATATCTCCTACAGAGTCTCAGAAGCAACAGGACCTTGTACTCTCAAAGAAGACTAAAAGGATATTGCTTCCTGTTTTGAACATTACAGTAAATTTTCCAAGTGTTTAGAGATTATAAAATCCCTCTTTTGAGCTCCACTTCCAATACAACACCCCAGTTCTACAGCATATAGTAGATAACTGATTTTCACCAGCAGTGAGGTTTAAGTATATTCTAAAATTAAGTATGCTGGGGCTTTTACCAAAAAGGAAAAAATACTTCCATATTCTTCTATATAATAAGACTTATAGAGACTTATAGACTGTTCTGTCTTCTGTAAGCATTAACATTTATTTATTAATTTACATCCAGGTTAAGTTAGAGGTTACCAGACATTTTAATTTTTTTTTTTTTTGCCCTACCCATGAGTAAATGTAGCAGTAGACTCAACACACGCCTTTAGTGGCAAATGAGTTTGCTCATGCACAAGCAGGGCCATTCCAAAAGCTAAGATGCTGTTTATCTTACATCCATCTTGTTTTATGTGGATTTTCAGGTTGTTTTCTGTAAGCTGCCTTATGCAGGTTTATTTCTTCATTTTTGAAATTAAATTAGATAGCAGCCACCTAATGGGAACATAAAGAGAAATGGACCCAGGCTCTTCTGCAAAGTACACAGAAACAAGCAAGTTACAAAAAGGGGTGTTCTGTGTAGGTACAGAAATTACACCATGGCAGCAGTTAAGTCCTGGGATAGGTTGCCCAGAGAGGTTACAGAAACTCTATTCATGGAAGCAATCAAAATTTATTTGGACAAACCCCAGACTGTCCAGGTACATTTTGAGCATCTGCATCCTCCTGTTTAAACAGGGTTCAATGCAACCTTCACAGCTCCTTTTCAAACTAAATTATTCTAGGATACTGAGTAGGTAAGTTGAAAGACCATTTTGGTCCATAAAGAAATCAAACAGCTGCAATCTAAGTACAGAACAGGCTACAGCATCTCAAATTCTAATTTTTGAGTTAGACTTTCCTGAAAACATACAGCACCTTTTTCATAATCCTTCAAAGAACAGCACATGTGAGCCATTATCACACTCTGAAATCAGACCATAGGGCTTGCTTTCTTTACAAGTTAGCTTTCATTTAGTCTTCCATTATATTCTTGTTGACAGTGAAATAAGTAACCTATGGCTTTTAAATAGCAAGTTAAAAAGGCCTTGCAGGTGATGATTATTTTTACTCATATTTGCTTTCCACAAGAGAGATGCTGACAATTCCTCAGCACTTTGCAGCAAAGATCCCCTCTAAAAATATAAGATCCAAACTACATAACACCTACACAGTCATTTCCTGATATCTAATGGTGAAGCTGTTATGCAAATAGTGAGGTGGTTTATAAAACAAACAATTTTGGCTGCAAAAAAATTAGTTACATAAATATTTTCTCAGTTTTATCAGTTGGACAAGGCTGTGTAAGTACAATCCCTAGAAGAAGCAGTATTTCCAACAGGGCCTCAAGCACACAGCTGGGAGCAGTGGGTAAGCACCTTCACTCCAGCAATTCAACAGCTGGTACTCCATGCATCCCAACCAGCCACTACACATCAGACAACAGCTGAGGGAAATACAGATGCTGAAAATGTCATTGTCTCAGTCTTTGTACAGCACTTTTCCCACAATCATATAATACTTCAGTCCTCTTGAGTTGAACAAGGAACAAAAACTTCCCAGCACGGAACTTTCTGCAGTATAACAAGAATTGAGTCACAACTGGCAAGACAGAAGTTAAGGCATTGCCAGTAGATTCAAAGATATCTAATGATTTCAATGAGATGCTGTTGTTGTAGTTCAGAATGCTAATCACTTCTCCCACTGAAGAGAATAGCCCATGTATGCCCAGAAAAGCAGCACAAGCCAATCATAACAAACCAAAATAGCAAAGTTATATTTGGAATTTCACAGTGATTCATTGACCTGCCTTTTTCAAAAGAGCCTTTGAACAGATGTCATTGCTAAGTCATGTTAAAAGAAGCAAATATTTTAAGAATGCTCATTTTGCTCCCTTATACAATTGAATCAAGCCATCTGTGCTATAGTGGTCCTTAACCAATATTCCAACTGCTTAGAAGATACTAAAACTCATCCCTATTCAGTTCTCTGATCCTACGATAAGATACATCTTTGAGGCGTTCTCCAGAGATTTAGACAAAAGTGGGAAAAAACACCAAAAAACCCCACACTTGCTCAAGATAAGGAGTTCTGATTTTTGTTTTGTTTTCCCTTTCCTGTTCACAGAACCACAGAAAGGGTCAGGTTGGAAGGGATCACAGTGTTTCATCCAATCCAATCCTCCTGCTCAAACAGGATTATCCCAGAGCACAGGGCACAAGATTGTGTCCAGATGGTTCTTGAATATCACCAGTGAGGGACACTCCACAGCCTCTCAGGGCAGCCTGTCCCAGTGCTCAGTCCCCCCCACAGTAAAGAAGCTCCTACTCACTCATATTCAGGTGGAGCTTCCTTCACATCAGTTTCTGCCCTTTGTCTCTTGCCCTATTGCTTGGCACCACAAGACCCTGGCTCCATCCTCCTGGCACCCTTCCTTCAGATACTGACAGACATTGAATAGGTCCCTTCATCAATGAAGTTGTTTGTTCCT
The DNA here is from genome assembly GCA_013397295.1 of Polioptila caerulea. Lineage (NCBI taxonomy): Eukaryota > Metazoa > Chordata > Aves > Passeriformes > Certhiidae > Polioptila > Polioptila caerulea. The sequence goes on along the minus strand of VYXF01006039.1, from coordinate 340,104 downwards.
GAGGCTGAAGAAGCCCAACTCTCTCAGCCTTTTCTCATAAGAGATGTTTCAGGCCCTTAATCATATTTGTCACCTCCTCCTGGAAAATACAAAATATAAACAAGAAGAATTATGTGAATATTTGGAATCACAATGTTCTCTAAAGACTAGAAATATCCTCCTGGCATTAAGTAGAGAATTGCATCTTCAAAAGAACCATAATTCTTCAGAATTTCTACTTTCAGAGCACAGATTTCAGTCCTCTTCTAGATACATAGATTTGATGACTTGATTACAAAGCCCAAAAATAGCCTCTGTTTAATGGCAGTGATGGAAAGGCACAATCTTATCTTTAACTGTTTCCAGATCTGCATGACTGTCTTAATTAGCATTGGAGCATTCAAACTTGGCACCCTGGGGGTTTTCTGCACCTTTCTCAGCAACAAATTTATTGCTTTTTCCACGAGACTGTGTTTGTATATTTTGCTAGAACAGGGACACAATTATGGGGTCATGAGGGGTTGCACAGCATAAAGCAGTTTAATGTATAATTTCTAATCTCTGAAAGCAAAAAGAAGAGAGCATTTTTTCATTAACTCCACCCATGCTGAGACTGAAAACACAATTGGCACCGTAAAACATAAAATTATGATTGCTGTTAGCAACAGGTAACTCCAAGAAGTCACCAGGATTTCTTCCAGTTAATCTAATACTCAAGAATACTTAACAGGTTTTGTTCTCGTGTGGGTTTTTTTTTTCTTTTAAACAAAATATTTCAGTATTTTCCAATGTTGGATGATGAATCCTAAAAGCTAACACATTTACAAAAGGTTACAGAAACATTTTCTCAACATTCTGGGAGGAATATTTTGGATGCCAAATGAATTTAAGAGAGTAGAAGAAAAACAAATGTTATTACTGAATTACTCCACACAGTTTTACTTCCAAGTACCTTCTAATTTTTTTCTCTGAACTGCAACTGTCAGTTTTTCATATTGCCATAGGAATGGAGTGTGAGAGTAGCCAGTCTCCCAACTCTCTTTTGCAGTGCAATACTGCTAAGGCAGGCAGTTGACTCCAAGATAAAGCCAGATTGAAGGTCAGCATACAGATGATACCAAAGTAAGCACAAGGTAACATCTGTGACCTCAAGCTAAGAGTGCAAGGCAAATACAACATTTTAATCCCTTCACATCTGTTTCCAGATTCTTTTTCTGAGCATGATGTTTCTGCCCTCCTGCAGAGCTGGATGAGCAGAGACACACCCCATCAACACACCACACTTCTTTTCCCTCTGGGAGATCTGGCAACTGCAGGTCCTTTGACACATGCTTTTTATTCCACACAACTAAAGTCTTGAGATTCTACATTTCCAGAAGAGGATTATTTTGGCCACATGAAAGTTTTCACAGTAACAGTAGTAATCAGCAAAAGTTACACAAACTTACATTACTCGTCTGTTTTAAAAATCACTTATTGCAAATCAGCTCAAAGCCAAAAAATGAGCAAATAAATGAATCCATTTTCTTTTGCTTGCTAACTTCTGGAACACTATCAGAAAATCTTTAGCTAGATTAAATGTTCAAACATAAAATGAATTTACTGAGTCAGGCATCTATTTCAGGAAGCTTCAGTAACACGTTAGCTCATTTCTCATTTTGAGGTGAATGTGTTTTTCCTTCGAAATAATTATTATGTAAGTATAACCCTGATGATACAGAACCTAATCTTATGGGAGTTATTTTGAGCATCTCCAAATTTGATTACATAGTAATTGTTAGATCATAAAAAGGAAATATGACTTTTAGTCTCCATTCAGGCTCAAGTTTTGGAATTGTTCCCTCAATTCCTTACTTCCACAAGATTAAGTTTTAGACCAACCTGCATCTAACAAATTTTTCCTAGTTTCAATTTTCTTTAAAAAATTATCATCTATGCAAGCAAGCCTACAATCACATTCTAAGGGGAAGAAAAGCATGTCTCTTCACTGAGGAAGATGTTGCAAACACACACATCTGTTTTTCACAGATATCTAAGTGAAAGACTGTGGCACTAATAAAATGCTCTAAATCAATGTAACAGCTTCATTAGGTCACAATTTTCTATCAAGCAAGCACATGAAACAATGAATTAATTTTACCCCCATTGCTGAAGATTGTGCTTCAATACATACCCAACAAATTAAAGATATCTGTGAAGTTTTGACTTAAAACCAAATGAAAATGATTTAGATGCAGCTATCTATGTATAACTCTGCAGTGAAGTGTTCAGGGTACGGTGGCCTTACATTAAACACATTACTGTGTGCCCACCCAAAGTGTTTGCTTACATTTTGAGAAGCAGTAGCCTGCAGCCTAACAAACATTAAGCTGTCAAGACACACCAATTCAGATTGCAAAGACTAGAGAACTCTTTACAGCTACCCACAGAATGTTGCATTCCTCCAGCTTCCTGTTGGACAAAACCTGTGCAGCAGCCACAGGCTCACGTGGGTTCAGCCACAGCTGCCAGGTTTCAGACAGGAACATTCAGGATATTAAAAGTGTGTGTGAGTATCAAAGTCCAGGACTCTCAGAGCAAAGACAAGCCTTGAAAGAATGCACTCAAAAGGTTTTAGTAGCAAAACAAAGCTTAACTTTGCTTTTTGGTTACTGATAATATTAAATAAATAAAAACATTTGTGCTCATATGATGCATGAATGACTTTACAGTGGAGTCTACTTCATTACCAATAACAGAAATGTTTTTTAGAGATCACATTTTCCTACACAATACTCCAGTTGAATGCTCTTTTCCTTGAACCTGATATTCACCTTGTGACTGCCATTAAATAAAAGCCAAATTAAGTTTGAAAATAACATTGAATTGTTTATAATTGTAAGACCATGTCATAGCTTATGAATTTATAGAGTTATAAAGAAGCATAATGCAAGGAGTAGATATCTCTTTCATCCTAACACTAGATTATCCAAAGTTCATTTTCAGTCTTAACACTGCACTAAGAAGTTTCCCACAAACATAGGACACCTATGTTAATATGATCCTGCTCAAATAAAGCCAGCAGAGCTTTGGTTATGGAAATGCATTTGCTTTTAAAAATTAAATCTTACTAAAAATGTTCTTTGTACCAATCAGAAATGTCTATTTTAATTCTCATATTGCTACCAATACCATTTCCAGAACACTGCTAACAATAACATATCACCTTGGAAGTAATAAATACTTTTTATAATTTCACTTATTTTTAACAAAAATAAGTTAACCATTTTAAATGGATATATCTGGGGATGGTAGAGAGAAATTACCTTCAGCAGCCCTATTTACACAAAAAATTAATCCATTTACTATATTCAGTACAAGAAAAGATTTACTAATTTACTATTGTATCTCATAATATAAAATAATTTATCACTTGTGTAAAATAAAACCAGTAAAGATTTACTCATCAATAGAAAGACCATCCCTGGCCCATACACTCACACTGCCTTTATCAGAAAAAACAGAACAGTAATCTGCTCAAACACCACTCCCCCACCACAAAACAACAACAAAATTTTTTAAAAAAATCTTATTGAAAGTGACAGAAAAGCAGCTTTTAAAGTTGGTGATCCCCTGGGCTAAGCTGAAATTCTACTTAAGCATTCTTTTGTTGGATCAGATTCTCATTGAAAGAATCAGGGAATTTTTTAGAAAAATATGTAGCTGCATGGTTGATAAGGAAAAAAAATTAGATGTTTTACATGTTATTTAGAAGAAAGAAGAGTTCAGGCCATATCTACAGAACAAGAAACCAAAATTAGCACAGCACTCCCCTGAATACTACCTTCTGCTTCTCAACAGGACTATTTATCCCAAAGATTATGTGATGCATCTCTAACAGTTTGATCATCTAAGCACCCTCATTCAAAGCTCTACAGGGATAGTGCCTCATGTTATGTAAATGTAGCCTAAATGTCAGTGTCTGGAAAAGAGATAACACATTCCAGGTATTTGTAGAAAGAACAGCAGCTTCATCCACTGTGTTTCTTCTGATAAACCAACACAAGGATCTTGCACCAGGTTTAGACTGGAAAATACTTCTTTTGAAGAAAGCTGCAAGGACGAAGCATGGCTACAGTCTCTGTTCTTCACCAAAAATCACAGTATTTATAATAGTTTTTTAATAATTATGCATGATGTAGAAAACATGAAGTTCTAGGTTAACAACTAATGATTTTTCCTAGTCATAAAATAGTAGAAACACTGTAGGGCCTTTGGAGATGAACCATGCAAAAGTCAAACAGTGGCCATACTCCAGGAGCTTTAAGATACGACGTGTAGCGTTCCATATATGATAAGAGAACAAGGAACACGTTAAAACATTTGGTATTCTAAAAGTATAATCAAATCTAAAATAATTATGATAAATATGCCACAAACAGCATATTTATCATCATGACTGAAAGTCATACAGTATTACACTTCCTTACAAGCTCCTTTGATCAGGCTTCTTTCCATGACATCTTCCTTCACAATCTTCTCCAAATTGACTCAAAACTATTAAATTGAGATCAATAATACAAGGTCCAAAAATTAAGAAATTTAGCAATGTTTGCATGATATGAGCTTCTTGTGACAGGAAAGAATAGCAAGTTTAATATATACTTTCTAAAAATCATAATATTTGCTAAATAGAAAACATTTTCTATCTGGGGCAAGAAGTTACTTTGTAACTCTACATTCACACTTGGTGTTAGGTCCTGAAACAAGTATTTGGAATCATCTTTGAATTCTAGTACACATCTTTACAAGTCTGGCTAAGAGGGAAAAAAAAACAAAACAAAAAACAAACAAACAAAAAAAAAAAACCCACAACTTTTTTATTGCCCAGAAAAGATGAGGACTTGCCATTCTTAGAAGTGTTCAAGGCCAAGCTGGATGAGGCCCTGGGCAACCCTGACTAGTGGAAGGTGTCCTTGCCTATGGCAAGGGTGTTAGAACTAGGTGATCTTTGATCCCCTCCAACCCAAACAATTCTATGATTCTGTTGGCATGTTTTGTGAGCAAACAGCTCACCAGATGCCACTCCCATAAATCACTTGGAAAAGTCATCACCCTCTGAAGGTTCAGTCTGAACATTAGACACAGCCTCTGGACATTAATGGAGCATTAATGAAAAGATTCATTAAGATTGTCAGGGAACTTCCAGTCCTGAAGGCTCTCAAGTTTTGGCTAGACTATGCAACAACTGAGCTGAACAAACCTTGACCACAATCCTATTCTGACCAGGAGCTCAGACTAGATGGCCTACCCAGGTCCTTTTTAACAAATCTTTCACTATCTCACAAACGCACAATAAAGAAATTGATGCAGAAACTTTATGATGGACCTTAGCCTAGAAAAATTCCAATAAGAAAAACTCTTGTTTTTAATTTCTGATGTGGTACACATTTTCAGTACAAGATTCCACTCCTCCACATTAGTTTCCAGGCTTCTCAAGAGCACAGAAGCCCTTTTCTTTTACTATTCCATTCAACTGTTTTGTCCTAGGAATAATCATCCAGCTCCAAGACACTGTTGACATTATTTACAGCATGAGTCTCAGTAGCCTCAAGTGAACTGGACTCTTAAGGGAAAGCACATAGATCTCTTAAGGGAAAATTACTCAAGTGTGCAATGTTGCCTGGAAAAGCCTGTCTGGCACTTTTGTATGGGCAGCTAACTTTCAAATGACACACTGACTGGCAAAATACTTGAAAGAGGCTTTCCGACAAACCATCTTCAAAAATTCTTTATCCTCTTCAAAACAAAGGTCATTAATCCCTTTCAAAGCTCAGCTTTGATCACCCTAGGCTCCAAAATCAGTGTATCCTGTAGCAAATATTTTAAACTCAGAAACAGATAAATAAACGTCCATGCACTCAGCTCCTCCATGTGAAAAAATCCTGAATCCAAATAATTGCAAAAAAATACCAGCGCTTCTCAGGTAATGTTTTTTAATCTCTAAGCTAACCTTTGCTTGGCCCACATTTAAGGCTTGCTTCTACTAAAAGCAAAAATAATTCAATCTTTTTGTTGATACCATCATTCATAAAGGCAGTCATAAATGAAACAGAAGTCAACAATTCTGTGATAATTACATAAAAGAAATCCACTCCTCCCTTTCTTTCAGAAATCAGCTTTTACTGTTACAGAGTAGCTCCAACACAGAGAAAAACCTTACATGCCAACAGGAACATGGAAAACGTCAGTGCTCTAGAAGACATAGGCAGGAATACAATGCAGTTCTACAAGTGCTTTTAAGGCTGTATTACCCCTGCTGCCAGTAGCAAAGAAAATTTTCAGGAATCCCTTGCTAATATTGTGAAGAATTACATGAATGTAAAAGACCTGGGAAATGATTATCACTTATGTACCTACTCCTCTGATAAGAGAGCCTGCTGATGTGAAGCCAAAATCGTACAGGTCTGTAACAAGCTCAGAGAGACCAGAGTGACACTCCTACTTGAACTTCTTTCTTTAGGCCTTCTAGTTTTCATCAGTTTAAGATGCCTAAGTGTCTTAAAACTAGATAAAACTAGAACCTTCCAGTTGTAGCCTGCAATCCTGGAAAGATGAATTAGCATGTCAGCATTCAAGTAATGCAGATTTATACAAGGCTGGAATGAGTTCCAGCATTCAAAATTAATTAAATCTCACCTGTTACAGTTTCTCTCTTTGACCAAGTCTCTTTTTTGTTAAGAATTGCAAGACTATCAGAGAAACCAGCTCGGAGCATTTAGAACTTTATAGATGCAATAAAAACAACTCTGTCTCCAAATAAAAATCCACTAATATCGTGAAAGGCTGCAGATTAGGACTTAAGGAAACAGCTACTTAGCAAGTATTTATAAGTTCTTTTCATCATTGCACACTGAAAGGATTTTGAAGCTTAGCCTATCAGTCCAGATACTCACACTGAAGCCCTGTTTATGCTTACATTTGAACTGACCTTGCACAGCTTTTGGTGGACATGAAGGATTTCCCTCAACTTCAGGCAATTTGTTGTTTAGCAATCTAAATAGGGTAGATAAATACAGCACCATTACTCACCTCCCGATTTTAAATTATTGAGGAAGTAACAAATGTCATAAGGAACCCTAGAGCGCTTTCATGCAACCAAATGTCACCTCTTACCGTGCAGTTAACACTCTCTCTCCTTCATTAGACAATCTGCTTTGCAGAAATGTCTCATTGCTTTGCCATACAATCACTGCTGGCACCTCACTCTGTATTTGCTTTAAAAGAATTGCTTTCTCTAAGCCTACTTTTTGATGGCAGTCACAAATTAAGAAAGGAATTTAAAAAAAGGAAAAGGGTCACTCATCCAACCTATATTTATTAGGGTCTTTTTCTCCAGTGGACATTAAGGATAAAACTCTAAAGAGAACAAGGAATATGCTCTCTTCAGAAAAGAGAGATGCTCTCTACAAATCAAACAGTCTACTGGTTTAACTGAACTTGAAATGGTCAGCTAAGTTATTTATCAGTTAAATCTCAAGTTTTTAATATAAGTGCTCCATATTTCTTCCAAGACAACTTTCTAATTCAAAATTAATAAGAATCAGAGCATCCATAGCAGGGGTTTCAGAACTACATGTTATCTCATGAAGGGAAAAAACCAAACTTCATCCCACAGCCATAAATAAAGCATGGTCTTTGATAAAACTTTGTGACCTAATTCCTTCCCTGGCTAGGAAAGGATTTGTGAAAGGATATGCACTTCACATTCTCATTATCAAGACAGTAATAAACTGTCAGTTGAGTTTCTAAATTAACAGATTTTATTAAGTTCGCATATTTGCATTAACCCCTTTGAAATACTTACCTATGCAGAAAAATGTAGTCCTCAAAGCCTGACTCAGAATTCCTGGAAAAATAGTATTAAGAAGGAATACTAATCTTTAAAAGCAATAATTAAACTAATAGAAAAAGGCCCAAGGAGAGATAAGAAATAAGCACAAAATAGAGATTTTAGGTTGTAAAAAATGCTAATACACACATTTATACAGTAAATATACACTTTACATCAGCATACCACATATATATTAGACAGCTAGAAAGTCTGATATAAAAAGGTCAGATCTCATTAAATAGTAGATTATGGTTACAATACACAATGAAATTGTATTACAATGTGATCCTGTGTGATACACACCCAGACAAAACCAACTGAAAGAGCAACAAGATGTTTTTGGTGGGGTTTTGAGATTCAACATGCAGGCTAGTTCTTTAATCCTGTCATACTCTCAAGGCTCAGATACCAACTAGATTTTCAGAAAAAACATGTCTCTGATTAGTGAAAACTGGTCTTTCATATATGCCTCAGAAGTCTGCTATAGGTCTTCTAATATTGGCATCACAACAACTAACCATCTCTGTCACCTCACAGCAAGTCCATTGCAATGGCAGGTTACAAATATTTTAAAACACTCTATTGTTGCCTTCAATCATATTTCAATTACACTGATGGTACATCTTTAGCATTTCCATATAATGCTTTTACCCTCAGGATAGGACAGTTGTAAGGGCTTTAAGCCATTTTTATGGTTTTATTCCAGAGCTCCTAAGTACTTGGATTTTTCCAGTTGGTTTCAACATTTTTGTCCTATTTAAACATAGCTAGTCAAGAAATGGTGCTATCAAAGCATAAAGATCCCTTCAAAATTCACTCAGTACAGATGAGAAAAGCATATGAACATACAAAACAAAAAATTAGTTCAGGAGCAACACAAGAGAGCTACAGATCCAAAGAATAAACCTTGGGCAAGCCCTCCCCCAGTTCAGCATGGTAAAAAGGATTTCTTATCTTTGCTCTCCATCTTATAACAAAAATCCCAACCCCTCTGGAGGAGCTCTAATTTTACTGACACCACAGGAAAGGGAGACAGGTGGAAGAGAGAGACAGCAGGAACTGCAGTTACCATCCCCTCTGCACACCTCAGCTGAGCACCTGCACACCAAGTAGGAGAGGCAGCCAGCCAGCAGCTGCTGTTTCGCAGGTAGCCTCTCACCTATTTCACTTTTTTGCTCTAATGCACGGTGAAATAACCTCCAGGGATTTTTACACTTTTAGAAAAGGGCAACTATCAAGATCAAAAAAATTAAGGACACCCTCTAAGACTTCTCTGCTACAGCACACGCTTTCCACCTCTGTCTCCAGTTCCACACATTCCACGGAGAGAACCACTCATAGAAGATAAAAAGCACCTTGGGTAAAAAAATCTATTGTGGATTTTTATCTTCTGCTGTTCTTGTCTTTTTTTTTTTTCTTAAACAAATATTAGAAAAGTGAAAGCAGAGATACAAGACAGCAAGTCAGGAGAAAGGGCAGGGCAGCCTATGTCACATCACCACCATCCTTGCTTATTCATACATTTACAATGATTTTAACGTGTACATCAAAGACAACTGCACCAAGCAAGTTTCCTCCTCTTTAAATTAGGTCTTACACAAACACTCCTTCACTATACTGAAAGTTGAAGCTAAAAGCATTTCACACTCTGACTCAAGCAAAGCAGTGATGCATTTTCTACGTTAAAAAAACCTAATAGGAAGAGGCAAGCCTGCTGCTTTTAGATAATTCTATTTTTATTTCTTCTAAAAATCCTTTCATCCATTTGACCCTTACTTGACTTCCACAAAGCTAAGGTTTCTCCTTTCTTCTGCCTCCATGTCAAGTAGTATTTGCAGGTACTTTTGGAGATATCCTAGCCACAATACCATTAGGCTATAAATGTTTTACAGTTGCTCACATATTTCTGAAAAGCAGAGCACTGTTCTTGTTACCCAATTCTAATGGGAAATTTCTATCACACCACAACTTGTAACTAATCACAAGAAGACATGAAACCTGCATTCAAATGGGAACTTTACTATTTACATTTTCTGCAAACTCAGTTTGCTTGCAGACACACATTACACTTAAAACAAAAACCCATGCTGAGATCCCAAATGGGACATCAAATGACCAACATTTGATAATTTCCCTGACTAGGTGTCATGGTCTAACCCCAGTTGACAACCAAGCTCCACACAGTGGGATAGAGGAGAAAACTGGAAGGGTAAAATTGAGAAAAAAAAAATCCCAGGTTTAGATAAAGACAGTTTAACAGGTAATGTAAAAGCAAATCAANCCAGTTGACAACCAAGCTCCACACAGTGGGATAGAGGAGAAAACTGGAAGGGTAAAATTGAGAAAAAAAAAAATCCCAGGTTTAGATAAAGACAGTTTAACAGGTAATGTAAAAGCAAATCAATCATTCACCCCTTCCCAAGGGCAGGCAGATGTTCATCCATCTCCACAAAAGCAGGGCTCACTCACACATAGCAGTGACTTGGAAACACACACACCATCACTCCTGACATCCCCTTGTCCTCCTCCTCCCCTCCTTCTGGCTGAGCACGTCTCCATCTGGCACAGGACATCCCTTCAGCAGGCTGGGCTCAGCAGGGCTCCATCCCAGCCTCTCGGGCACCCCCGGCCTCTTCGACGGTGGGGTGGGATGAGAAGGAGAAAAGGCTTTGCACTTCACAGCTGTGACAAAAACACCCCTCATCCCTGTGTTATCAACACTGTTTCCAGCAGAAATCCAAAACACTCATCACTGAAAAGAAAATTAACTCTACCCCAGTGAAAACCAGCATATTATGCTTTTCTTATGGGATCCTTCTTCCATTGTCATTTGCTTCAGGGCTGTCACAGCACACTTCTGTTGACCTGCTGAATACTCCAACCATTAAAAAAAACCAAAAACAACACCTCCATGCCTGCTGTTATTGAATTAACTGTCTTTTTTTTTCACTATTTAATTTACTTAACACAAATGCCATTAGGCAACGTGGGGTGACCTTTTAGAATTCTGTTGCTTTTCTTCACAGACACACACTTGGTAAGGTCTTCTAGCTCTCACAAAGACCACAAGAATATAACATATATATAGTATATCCAGCAAGAAGGAAGCTTCTTCAAAAATCTGTCATTTACACCAATAATGGCAGCTGCAGTTATACTAAGGATATAATTTTACAAGAGTCGATCATATCTAAAATTAGGTCATGAGCTCATCACAACCAAGTCATAAATAAATTCTTGGGAAAATATTGCACATAGTCACGGGTACAGCACAGGCAAAGAGAACCAATTGCTCATTCTAAAGCAGCTAGTCATTGCTACTTAATTTTATTAGTCTTCAACATGATTCAGGACACAGCTATGATAGGAATCCTGCACGCAACTAAATAAATTCACCAGAGCAGGCAATCTACAGCAAAGGGAATTGCTAGGTGTTAAGAGGGACTTGGCAGTAGTTGTGGAGAAGATGTCAATCAGTTTTGACTAGAAAAATGCCATAATTGTGATAATAGTTTGTTTAGATTTACTTACATGCTGCATAAATCACTTTACACAAACACATGAAACCACTAACACCTGGGAAGACAGACTGTAAACTTACCAAACCAAGACAACTGGCAAATAGCCACTTTAACTTCTAATTTAAAGACTACCATGTGCAAATAAATGAAGGACCAGGCTCATGATCTCTAGTAATACATTCCTTACTCAGCAATACTACAGTTCTCCCATCATGATGTTATACCCTCTGTCAGCTATTTTCAATTCAGTTTTGAAAATGCTCAAATCCATAGATATCATCTGTGAAGAATAGCTTTTAGGTTTAAGTCCTATAAGAAAATAACTTGTTCCTTGATATATCTTAAAAGAAAATGAGCATGAATGTGTACAGCATAAATATAGCTCTACACAGATCTACAAGGAAAAGAATTTGTTATAAAAAAAAAATGGAGTCAGAAATCCAAAATCTCTTCAATTGCCTTTCCTGGGGTTTGATTCAGTACCTAGTAGTTAGTCCAGAAATGGCATGTTTTCCTATTTTTAAATGTTAACTCCTCTATCCTTTCAAAAACAGCATAAAACATCCGGAAGAGGTGTAGTCACTTGGAAGCCATTTCAAATGCAGAATGCAAGTGCTGCCTCATGCAACCTAAAGATTAAACTTGCATGGTATTCAAATGCTACTATAACAAAAAAAAAAGTGAAAATAGAAGAGACACTTCAGGTTTTTTCCCCCCCACACCTCTTGTTTAATGTTTTTTGGGGTTTTTTTTGCAAGACAAAAGACTAATATGGAAGTTTAACTTTAGTTGTAGATTGACAGAGACAAGAACTAGCCTGCAAACTGGTTCTTCTCATGATTATAGGCATACTAAAAATTTAGTTGCAATATTAATTAGTTCTCAGATTACTTTCTTTTATAATGATTTGCTCTTAAGATACAATATCTGGGTGAAAATATGTGTTTTTTACCGATTTTTAAAAAATAAAACTCTGACCATGCTGGACAATAGTGGCGCAGCAGCTCCCAGTTGAAAAAATACAAGTCAAAAATACACACTTCACTGTAAATAAGAGTATAAGTACTTCTCACCAGTTTATTTATAATGTACTAGAAGTGATAAGTGATTGCTTTTCATGAAGAGGAACTGAAATGCTAATTAGCATTTTTTAAGTGTTTCAGTTTATACAAGTGTTTACTTGCAACAAAAAATTATTAATATAACTCTGGTTTTCTACAGCTGCATATATTGTCTACAGCCACTATATTGTCTTTATACAGAACTTGTTTCTTCTTGGAAAGCCAGTGTAGTGGTGTATGCAATAATCCTTCTAGATTCCTAACTCTTGAAAGAAATAAGTTAGTGAAATCATGAATTACGCAATAGAGCTTAAAACCATTTATTCTTACTGATCTCCAGAGTTAAAATTCCCATTTTATGTGCTTTCTTGTCCAATAAATTTGATTGATTTTAATATCATCAGTTAAATAAGCACACAACCATTTTGATCTCAAGCATATTCTTTTTCACAGAATCTATATTTATTTCCACAGCTACGACATTTTTTACATTACTACATCTATAGCTCTCTTCCTTACACTTTGTTCATGGACAGTTTTATCCACGAACAATTCCATGAGTGACCTCTTGATTGATATCCTGTTAAATATAGTGTCCCAGTCCAAATGTGCTACTTTCCAAAGTATGTAGAGCACTAGTTTCTCATTTCTTTTTATTTCCTTCCTCCTTCTCAGCTCAGTAGGTCACTATATTAACCTCACATTTGATCTGCACACAAATCATGTGCAAGGCACACACATCATTTTCCAGACAGATGCCGACAAAACAATACAGGCATACCCCAAATTAACATTCTGCAGTCAGTATGGCAGGCAGCTTTGAACTGGCTATCAGAAACAGACTTCAGCATGGCTTCCAAACCCAGTTAGTCTGGCCTGTGACAAAACTGGGGTGTTACTGGCCTTCCACCACCAGGCAGCTGAAAAGTGCAACGCCATAGCAGCGCCAGCCAGCACCATAAATCCAGGTACTTACAATGTAATCCATGCAAGGTCAGGGAGGACTACTACTTCAGCTCCAATTTGGATTAACAAAATAAATTTATAAGGCTCTAAAACCTCTCAAATCCTACCAACAGAGATCTCACATTTATTTGGAGGCCCTGACAGTATTGTGCATATGAGAGCTGTTCTGTCAAGTCTGTTGTTCTTACCAATTCATTTCCACAGAGATGCCAGTTCACAACTGAGAAACCATGCATGCTTTGGCACTCATTTGTCTTTGGTCTTAATCTTGAAAGCAAATCAAATACAGTAACCCTTCAGCTCAAAACAGTCTCTTTTAATCTCATTGGTTTCCCTGCAGACAGGAATATCCTTTTTAATTTTCTAGTGGCTTCAGAACATTAAAGAAAATAACCCACCTGCACACCTTTCAGGCAGCAGTATCAGCCACTGAGGCAGCATTTCATGCATGGATTTAAGACTCAGATTTCACCCTTCCTATAGGGAGGGTTAGTGAACAACCATGTGTAGCATGAAGCTGGATATTTCATTCTTAATGCATCCTTGACTAAAATCAGCACATCCCCCAAGAGGGAACAAAACTAAGCTGATATGCTTAAAAGTTTACTCTCAATATGCATTATAAGGCCTTAGATAGAAAAGGTAAGCTTTAGAACCCAAGTCAATTTCAATTTGACAAAGACCACCTGTCAGAAAATTCGGGTCCCTTCAGGTTCAGGAAGTAGAAAGGTAAAAATCTAATTCTCTGCTCACCCTCCTTCTTCAGACACTAGGCTGACAACTTCAGGCTTAGATTTTGGTAGTTCCAACTCTCAGAGGATTTCCATGGACTACCCCTTAGGAACATAGAACATTTAAGTTGGAAGGCAAACCAGGAGAATCATCAGGAAAGAGCACTCACCAACAGATCTGTATAAAGAACTCACAATTCCATTTGCTCTTAACAATGACAGAAAAGCAGACCTTTCTATTGCAAACTCTGGATTTGCTGCACAGGACATAGCATACTGAGCCACAGCAAGGGCAAAAGTGTTTACATTTGGATGCATTAGTGAAATCTGAAGAAATAAAGCACAGAGCTCACGCAGAAGAGCACACAAGGTTGAGGATCACCTGAAATGCACATTACATCCTTGCAAATTTCTTTCAGTGGTTTACCATAAAAACATTTAAGTAAAAAACAAATAGTAACTACAGATTATTGCTGTTTGAGTCCACAGTATGTAACGTTCATTCCACTCTCAAGTTAAATCTCAGTGCTCACATTTGCAATAAAAATCCACTTAGGCAAACAGAAACTCTGTTTTACCAGCTAGAATTCTAAGAATATATGCCAAACTAGAAAAATCAGGAAATTTCCACCACTGAACTTGGCACAACATGAAATGCACAAAGTCAAAATTTTAATTGCTAGAAGGGTAAGCACACCTACTTTATTCCAGCTCACACAAAATCATTTATTTTTGAAAGAGCAGCTTCACCCTCAGCTAATTCGCTGTTTAGCAAACAAGGTAGTGTATTGGAGCCAGCACAATTATACCCATCAACACTTACTCAAGATTTATATGCACATTTATATCAAGACTAATACAGTCCTTAAATTTTCATGACTAGCTGCTTGTGACGAGGCCCTATTTTCTCTCTAGCTACACCACAATTCATGGGCTGCCATCTGGTCCTGTTAAAGCTGCCTTACAGAGACAGAAATAAAACAAACTTTCATAGTTCATCCACATAGCAAGAATAAAAGTGAAAACTGCTTATTCTACTCCTGAAGCTAATTTTAAAACTACTTATCCTAACATGCACATTACTTATCATTTGTATGATACCCAACAGGCTTTATGTTGAGATTTTACTCTGTATTAGGTGATTGCATCTTGTGCAGAATGCTTGCTGGCTACCAAAAATTGTTTGCTATTCTGCTTTGAATACCTGACTGAGCAAGTGGCATCAGAAGCATCAGTTTGACATGAATATGTAGATATGTGAAAATCTGTGTTCAAAACAAAGCAGACTATGATGAAAGGTCAAGTTTGACAGCTGGAAAGAAGCCTTAAGGTTCCTCTTCAAATCAAGTTTGAGTTTTATTCAAAGGTCAATGTCACTGTGACCTATTTCAATTTTCTTCACTAGGACTCAAGAATGCTTTGAAATAAAATTGGTCCAGGCATTTGAAGAAAAGTAAAAAGTTGGTAAAAATTTATCAGTGCATGACCAGCACAATGCCTGCTCAGTGTGTCAGTTCTTGCAATTTAAACGGTTTCTCTATATCATATATCTTTGCATCAAAATTTAGAAGCAGTTTCAGTTTTAGAATGTTGCAAAACCACTCTATCAAAGTGGTCAGTCTAATGAATATTGCCTCTAATATAATATTCATCTTTTTCAAATGGCATTACTTCAAGTAACTTGATTTCTTTTGCTTCAGAAAAGTCAGTGATTTTTGTACTCCTGGTGAATACCAGTTATGGTAATTAGAGCACTCCCATGAGAAAGATCAAAACGATACCTACTTGTGATTTTTTTCTCCCAGGAGACTTCCTCCAGCATCCTCTAAAGACAACATATCCTGTCTGTTCAAGTCTGATGTGATTACTGCATCAATCAGCATCGCAGATAAGAACCATCACTACCATCTAAAGGTACCAAGTAAGACGTTTCTTAAGAATGAACTCTGAAGGTATAGAAGACAGTTTTACTCAAATTTCTGTCAGTTTAAGACCAACACAAAATGGCTACATGAAGCTCATTCTTATTTCACATAATTCCAGCTTTCAGTTTAGGTCTTGGGGTCCTGCCTGATTACAGTTGAGTCTTCTAACTTTTTATCAGAGTTACTAACTGCATTAAAAGTTGACTAGAGTCATTGCTTTGCATTAAAGACCAGAAGAGGTTTAAAGATACAGCAAGCATGCATGAAGTGTCCAACTTCCACAGACTAAAGTTGGGTCTAACATTTTCCCCTTGCATGGACCCTTGTTTGGGAAGGGATCTAGACCAGGCAGTGTTCCCAGCCACTTTCACATCTTGGAAGCACTCTAAGTCATGGGACACAGCTATAGAAAGATACAAGTTAAAGAGTTCTCACTTCACCTGTTGCAATAATCAACAAATCTTAATACGATAGCAACATATATTTTCCTACACCACCACCACCCCCCCAAAAAAACCAAAAAAAACCCAAAAAAAACCCGCCACCAAACCTTCTATGTCAGGTATTTCCTGTTAGAGCCAACATTTTCTACTTTGTCCTGTAGTTAAAAATCATACAAGCAGGAGTTTAATGAAAAAAAAATCTTGGTATTGGAAAATCTCATTATATACTACTACTTTTTGCATTAATTACCTGCCAAAAGTATACAGTTTCCCTGAAAATTCACAGATAAAGTTCCTTATTATCAATATCACTACACATCACAATTAGATATTTTAATATTAAAAAAAAAGATAATGTAGTAATAGCCATATTTCCTGGTGCACTGACTGTGTTTCACCCCTTATTTTAAAAACAGTTAGTATTACTAATAGCAAAGAAGCATTTCAATACTTTGCAACTTCAGGGCAAGAGATGCACAGAGTGAAACGCCCTGTGGGCCGCACAGGGCTGTTTTGCAGCTACAGAAGAGGTGTGGGAGAGGGCTGGGCATTCATAGACAACATAAGCAACTACAAGTCAGTTTACAAAAGCTGGAAGTTCTGCTTGCAACTCTCAAAATGCATTTACTGCTACTATGCATGTTAGTGTTTCCATTATACTTGCATAGACAACTTTCAGGTGGCTTTAAGTCACCAATTCTCCTTCCATCAAGGGATGGTTTAAAGAGCTTTCACAGCACAGATTTTGAGCATCTCTTTCATCCAAGCTCACAGTAACCTCATGGGGAAGGACATTCCACCATAGCAGAGGCCAGTCTTCAAAAAGCTGCTGCAAAACTCAAACCACTATCTCTGCTCACTCACCCAGATCCCAGACATAAGCTTCACTTGCCCGTAGGGCTGACCAAGCAGGACAAGAACAGCACTCAGACTGGAAAGGTGGTGAATATCCTGGCTGTCTCAGGGGAAAGGTAGACTTCAACACAAAATAAAACATGCTGAATTGAGAGAACAGTGAGAAAGAAGGACATAGCATTTTCATTTCCACAATCAGGTGGGGATAATTAGCCCATCAGTACAACTCAGTTGCAACTAACTCAAAAACAGAGCAAACCCCTGTTTCACCTCACCTTCTCCCGACTAAGGAGCTGCTTTCCCTCCTGCCACACACAAAGGCAGTGTAAGTATCCAGGAGAGCCACATTCACTTACACACAAACCCCTCTTGTAAGAGGGGTAGAAACATCCAAGTTCACCTCTCCGTGCTAGCAGCAAACCAGGATGCATGAGGTGTGCATACAGAGAAGGAGGAGATGGTTCAATACCTCACAATTCAAAGATATTTTCAGTCATTAAAGAAAAGTATTTTACACATTAACAAAAAGCATCTCCACAGGAAAGCCTTTTCAAACTTAACTATACAGTTAGTGCTCTAGCTGCTGTAAGTAAAAAAAAACTACCCACAAAACAAAGCTATTGCTCAGACTGAATTGCATGCTTTTGCATAGACTCTTTTTTCTGAAGTAGAGCAATAACCTCTAAGCCCAATCACCTGACAAAGGTATCAGATAAGCAGTTGAATGACTCTTCATCAATAGCCACTTTACAAACTTCACAAGACATGAAGGCACTTCCTCAGCCTTTGGATATTCCCTTTTTAAGGCAGTCTGTGTACATCTGTAGAAGCAGGGCATTATGGAGTGAGCTCATCCCAAGGGGAAAATAATAAAAACTTTAGCCAGAAAGCTTTTTATTAAGTTTTCTTTCTCCTCCTTCCTCTTTTATTTCCATGGAAAACTCCTCATCACAAGCCAGCAGATAACACCTCCTTTATCACCAATAAGCTACAGCTTCTTTTCTCACACAGCTGTACACTTAATTACATTTCTCTCCAACTTCTCCTAACGGAGTCATGAATTCCCTCTCAATTTGTATAAACAGCCAGGAACATTCACAGGGTATCTCTCCTATGTTCAGAACTAAAAATCCAAATATGCTGAAGCATACAACTCCACAAACATGACCACACCTACAAGATTCCACTACTTTTATTTTTTCTAACTGCACTTCCTAGAACTTTCCTCAAAAAGATATCCAGAGTCCTTCCCTATGAACTTTTGTCTGTCTCTTTTTCTTCTTTAGTTTCTTGAAAAGCAAATTTCTACTTACCCTTTTCTCCTTCAATGTCCAGGCAACAAGCAGACAGAAACTTAGAACCCACTTATAGCATTTCTCAAAAAAAAAAAACAAAACCCCATAAAACACCAGTGTTGGTAAACCAATTCTCCCATTACCTTTCCTACTGTAAGAGAGGCAAAGAACAGAAGGCAAATCAGAGGAAAACATGTGAAGAGCAGCCTAGCTTTCCTCTCCTTATTTCTAGGCACAGGTGTCACCTGGCCTGCCCAATTCCCGTTCAGATCTGGATGGGGAACACTGGCTCCGTGGGGCAGCAGGGAGGGCTGGCTATTTGCCATTATAGGCCATGAGTCTATAGCAGCTTTAACTGGCTTTCATAGCTTAGAAAGAGCTGGAATGTCAATGACTTTGTTCTTTCTAATGAAACTCTGCCCAGTTTCCATTTTTACTAAGAGAAAGCTAATGGCATTGCATTTTAAAAAATCTTTGTGTTGAAGTAACCATCTTCTATGAAGTAGCAGCTCAGAGGGATTTTCATAGCTTTTCTCAAATGTTCTATGAAAACTGTAGTTCTGTGCAATCTTGAAAATATTTTCTAAAACCAAATACTAACTCACATTCTTTTTGTAGGAAAAAAGTCTTCGTTGCATCTTCTGGAGCTAATAAAAAGAGGAAAGTTATTATGTGACATTTTGATGTCCCAGGAATTGCTGAATATTCTTCTTTTACTGATTTAAGCCTTTTACAGATTCTGAAAAGCCAAAGCCCGGCTTATAGTTTATGAATCTTGAGATACCAGAAAGGAATTGACTGAGTAAGTCTTAACTACTGGAACATGATGTGCTAGCACCAGGGAGAGTTAATCCCAACCAAGACTAATCTTCTAAAAAGATGACCTGAGCCAGCTTTAACTTTAGCTGGGCATGTATACTACAGTTTCAGCTGAATTATTACTTTGTAGTTTCTCTCTTTACCCAAGGCACTAAACGGGTCATTTTTTATTTTGTGCCACTCACAAAAAAAAAAAAAAACCAAACCCAAACAAAAAAAACCCCACCTTAAACAGCAATAGAATAGCAGGTTTATGTTTAAAAGAAATTTTAAAGCATGATGCTTGAACAGTGTCTCCTCCTGTCTCTGCCCCAGTTGTGCTTTGCCATGAGGGACCACTGTGGCTGCTGCTGCAGGTACAAATCCTTCACCTCTTGCCACGAGTCCCAAGCATCAGCCCACCCACAGCCCAGCAGTGCAAACCAGCTCCTTGTGTCAGACAAGAACCATTTCCCCTACTCCTAGCAGTGAGAACAATACACAGCCCATGAGGGATCCGAAAACCCAAATCTGTCCCATACAGCTGACAAAATTGGACCCCCCAATAGGTGGGAATGAGCACATTCATTATCTAAGTGCTGGATCTCTCTGCAATAACACACATTGTGGGTTGCTGGGAAATGTTGTTTCTTCACTTTCTTGCAAGAGGCCTAGTTACTGTGTGTGCATCAAAGTTCTGTCAGTGCCAGCAGCTGAAGAAGTGTGGGTGCCAGCGCGTGAATACCAAATAATAACGGAATCCCCAGGAGACATCTGATTCAATTTCCTCTGCAGTACAAGACAAACATGAAAATTCATTGTCTTGATTAGCTTTAGTGCAGGGAAACAGCTTTCACTGCTGATTGTAAATCTTCTGAATGATCTCATTTCGCTTTTAACCTTCCTCTCCTTTTCAGCCCTACGCAGATTATTCCAGCCCAGACATTCATTTATTTGAATAGCCTAAGACATGCAGATGTTGTCTCCAGTCAGAATGAGAAGCCTCTGAAGTGCACAAATAATACTGAGACCATTATAAACATCTTTCAGAGTTTCTTAGTACTAATGTACAGTCCAGATCTTATTCCTAGAAATAAGAAAACTACAAGGAGCATCACCATCACAGATAAAATACATCTACTTTCCTCAAAATCACTAGTGTTAAACTGGAGAATGGCTGAGCAGCTTAAAAACTGGCTACATCCCCCTGTGTTTTAAATCACCTTTTCAAGGACTTCCAGAATGATATGAAAGCCAGTAATGTGTGATAGCATAGTGTCAGTGGGGGTCACAGAAACAGGGGAAGAGTGTTGTGATCTAATGAGACACTGGCAGCATACCCACATAGCTGCGTTATTCTTACAGTCACTGCATCTGGATTATCTGTGCAAACTCTTCTGCTCTTCCATGGCTTGATCTGTGATGTTTCTGTTTCAGCTACCAAAGGAATTCTGCAAATGTCAACAAGTGCTATGACCAAGAGAGAAATCACTCTCCAACATGTTTTTCCAGAATTTTATTAATGCAAATGATGATGGAAATTACTTATCTGCTTTCAAAAGGCATATGGGAGATTAAATCACAAACAGAGCATCATATCTCAATCTGGTTTCTATCAGTATTCATCCTCATAGGTCAGAAAATCTAAAATCAAAGCTGTTGCACATTTCACAACACAAAATAGAAGGAATCAAAATCTCACAATGTGTCGTCCGATCTCAGATACTCTTTGGTCTTAATGATGTTTTGGAAACTTTATTTAGCTATAAATTTTATTGAATCTTCACAAAATAATCAAAACATTGTCTTCTCAAAGGTGGAAAATATACATAAAAAGATGGGATGAGCTTTTTCTCACCATCTCTTCCTAATATAAATAGGAGGCAATGAAGATCAGCAGGAATACTTTGTTTTGGCTTCCTTCATTCATACACATGTCCTCAAGACCTTAGAAGAAAGATGGAAATTAATGTTTGCCTTCAGACAGAATTTAAAGATACGAATATTCAGGACATTTGACTTTCATTCTTCAATTTCAGACCTACTCTAAACTAGTTACCTCCATTTTCTCCAAGCCTGCAGAGAGGGATCGGCATGTTTAACCAGCTATTCAATTCATATATCCTAAAGACTCTCAGGATGCAATGTAGAGGAGATTTTCTTTCATTGTGAATGATGACAGCCCAAATGATTGTTTAAACTGGATATCTGACTTTTAGAAATCTAACCCACAAAAAATCCTACCTAAAACTCTTTCAGTTCGATTTTTGGTACAAGCTGCACAGAAAGAATCCTAACAAACAAACAATAGCTGACACACATTTTGTCTTTTTCCAGTTATTACGAATCAATAATACAGAATAGCAACAGCATTGAGAGAGTCTGAGGATCCATCTCAGATATTCACCAACCATTGTGCACACTTGTCAATGCCAGGTACACATCTGGTCAGCCCATAGCAGAGAACAAGTCTGGAGGGACTTGAGTGAAGGCTGCCACCTCTTGGTGAATTAAATAGCACGAATTTTGGCTTATGTGCCAATGACACACCATAGGTATTGAGTTAAAATTCATTCATTCAAAAGTCAGGAATAGATCCTTCATGTCATACCATGTATGTTTTAATGTACGTTGGTATGATATCAAAAAAAAAAAAAAGAAAAAACCTAAATTATACAGAGTCTTCTACAGAGGCCAAGATCATAAAATTTTTAAAAAAACAAAAAGTGAGTATCATAAGTTTCAATCCAGAAATACTCCTAGACTGTCAAGGAGTAACACCAGTTGGGGTGGTGTCTTATATTCTAAACAGATATTTCATGAATAGCATTAAAATGTCCCCTTAAATACATAGCATGTCAAATAAATACTGAAACATGTTAACACCCTTTTTTCCCCTCCAACTGAAATGTAAGATTGATTTGTAAAAAGTTGCCAATTCCTTTTTATTTTCTTCTGGTGCAATGTCACAATTTGAGTACTCCAAACTTTTTCTCTTCCTTGGCAACTGTTCTGTAATATTGCTAAAATCCCTAAAGCAGCAAGAGAAGCAGTGCAAGAGTTCCTGCTGTTGCTGTTGTTTTTATCACAGACCTTTATATTGAATTAAATCCAGTGATGACTCTGCAAGATCTCAATAAATATCAGCATTCATTTGAAATAACATTTGTCTTGTATTTTACAAATATTACCTTGATCCAACTTGTCCTCATGTCTTACATGGGACAGCAATATGACTGTGACACAATCCACATATTTTTCTTCATGTAAAATCCTACAAGATCAATACATCATGTTCAAAAGCCATTTAAGTTTACTTCTGTTGAACTTCTGCTTGATGAAGAATGAACATATTGACTCCTCTGGCCAATATTAACAAGAGGAAAATTAAATGAGAAGACTAACTTAAAATGATATTTTTATTCTTTTAGTATGAAGCAAGCCCACAATGCATTTATTAGTATGAATACAATTACTGGAATGATACTACTTTTACTGACACTGTGTTTTATTTTAAGGAGTCTGAAACTTAAGTACCTTCTCCTGACTGTACAAAACCCATTGCAAGAAAAATCAGAGAGGCCATTTTTTCCATCTGCAGTTTTTAGGCTGAGGTTTGTGTGTTAGGATGGGGCATGAAGGGAAGATATGAGGTGTTTTAGACTTTGAACATCCACTGAACTTAATTGACAGCCTCTCAAAAGAAGGTTCCCTTCTTCCTCTTCAGAGGAGCCATGGTTAAGTGGGCAGTAAGTTCCTGGTTAGTCTATAATTCCATTTAAAGGGCACAGTCCCCGCAGAGGCCAGTGCAGCTGGGGTTTGGGGTCAAGACATAAATGGTGGGTAGATAAATGCTCAGAAAAGTGCTTGTTCTACAAAGTACCATATTCACTGTTCTGTTGGGATAATCACTGCTAAAAGTTACTGAAACATTTTAAAAATACCCCATTATAGATGTTAAAGCCAACTATAGGAATCTAAAACTTTTCCCAGATATCTGCAATGCTGATAGATCTTTTTATGTGCTGACAGAATGTGTTTCTAAAAGTTTTATCACCTTAATTGTTTTGGTCTCTTTGATATCTCCCATTGGCTCCAAGTCTGTAGCTCAGTGTCACATTATGCAGTATATCCCACTTTAGTGGCACCAGATATTTATGGAATAAAGAAAAATATTTTAGTATCAAAGAAGTATTTAAGCCTTTAACAGGATGGATTACCAGTTCTGTCTGCAAAGAGGTGTACAGACACATAAATATTGTGGCTAAACTGACACTGAAGAATTACTCCCAAAACAGGCATATCTCAGAGAACAGGAAATTAATTAATTTGCTCACAGTGCAAATAATTTTGCTCTCTACTACAGAACTAATTTAAGAAACACAGTAAGTTCTGGAGCCAATTTTTTACAGAAGATCTGCACAGTATGATTTAACTTAACAGCAGCTAGTTTGCCAATGCCTTCTTTTTCCTTTCTGCAGAGCTTTCTGACTTCTAAACAAAATCCTCAGGCAAAATTTTGGTTAGAGTAGAAAAATCATGAAAGAAACTTGAGTGTCAGCATGAAGAATTTGATTTTATAATAGCAACTGCATTACTAGGAGAGTGAAACATTATTGTAGCCTATTAAATTCTGCTTTCTGGACTTTTAAGTATAAATTTCTTCCAAAGACTGAATGCCCTAGCAGGCATTTTCATGTTATGTATGGATGGCTTGGTCTGGCCAGCTGCACACAGAACATACCCCAGTATAAACTCAAGAAACACCTTTTCCTCAGCATAGGGATTATATGTCCTTCTCCATGGCTGTGCACTGCCTGTATCCCAACACCACATTCATATGCACCTACCAGAGCATGCAGTGGCACCATAGACAAGATTTGGAGTCATCCAAGCACACAATGAAAAATATTACACAGAGTATAAAAACTAAGCTGAGATCAAGCCAGGTTGTTTTTCACCTGACATTTGGCCTTCCTTCATAATTGTCACTTGCTTTCTGGATACTAAATAAACCTCTTCCATCCTGTTCTGTAACCTCTTAATAAGGCTGACATTCTTCTCACAAAAAGCTCGAACATTTTTCCTCCCACACAAGAGCTACAACTACCCTGAAAGTAGAAAGAATCTGTTCTAAACAGATTGACATATTAGGGGCAATTTGAAAATGTGGCAACCAGGGCATGCATGTAGTTTTAGTTTAATCACTTGCTTCAAAATTTTGCTCCAATGTATGGACCTGTTCCATCTGGAAACAGATGATTTGAGTTTGGGAGGAATGGGTTGTTTCTGAGGGGTCAGCAGGTTCCTGGGTGGAAATGGGGGTGTTTGGTGATTTGACAGAAGGAACTACTTTTATCTTCAGAGCAAAATGAGTTTTCAGTGTAGAGATATGAGGAGTAAATGTATCATTCATATCTGAGCAGGTGTAAAAAATCTTATCCCTCCAGAAATGCAGTGAAGTAGCTGTACTATTATGTCAGACTGTGCTCCCACAGCAGAGTCACATCTATGGTCTGAAACGTTGCTATCTCTATTTTCAAATAATCTAGCACAGAATCAGAGCAGGAGCTCCAGATGTTGTCACCAACAGTTTGTGGTGTCTAGGTGGGTGAGTCAAAGATAATCCATATGGTGGTGATAATACAATATAGAACTTAAGCTAAATCCTAAGAAAACCTACAGTTATCTACTATAAGAATATTTTTTAAATCCAGTTTTAGGTTCTTCAAGGAAATGTGTTTAAATTATTGCCCACACCATTTATAATTAAATCAATAGAGAATCATCCTTGTTCATAAGCTCTATTCTGAGTATATGAATACTTTTTGTTGGATATTTCTAGGTTACTTTTCTCATAAAATTTCCATTTAATTCTGACTAGACAAAGGCATGTAAATGAGCCCAAAGCCATAGCACAGTGGCTCTCCCTATATAAAATATGTAAGTTGATTAAGTAATAACAGAGCCTTCTCATGTATCAAGATAATTATGTGATACACCAACACTTCTTTGGTCATCTTAGCCACTGCTCAATAATTTTTAATATCAGCTTATCTTGTGCTTTGACTAGCTATGAGCTGCCTGGACTAACAATAGCAGAGAGGATATTAATTTAGCACTGGAGATGCATGCTGTAGTTTGACCCAAATACATCCTATTGTTGAGGACTGCTTCATGAAATTTTATGGCTTCTGTTACTTAGGAATTAAATTCAGTGGAAATGTTCTGATTAATATTTGTCAGAAAATGTCAATGTGTAGAAAACAAACTTTTATTAAAAATGCCTTGGACTTGACAATCTTTTGCCAAGTGCTTGAGTGTTTTAGGCCTGAGTGTTTTAGGTCATGGAGCCTACAGTGGAATTGCAATCCCTCCATGGTGTGCCTGTCCCCAGGACCTTCCCTAAGACAAGAGCACAGCTCTTTCAAGGTCCACGTTTTCAGGGTGGATCTTTTGTTAAATAACCCAAGACTGGCTCTGCAGTGGAGCTGGGAATCAAAATCCCTACCTCTATCTAACACAAACCTTGCAATTTTGGACCACTCTTAGTGAATTCAGCACTTGGCCAATATGAATTAGACAAGGCTTAGAGATTCACAGAATATCTTCAATGTGTAGCAAGCATTTTTAATTTTGAAAAAAAACTCATGAATATTTAAAAACAATTAACAAATAAAAACTTGGTAACTTTTGAAAACAAGATAGTTCCAGTCCAGTTCTTATCTGAAAAAAAAAATCCATCATCATATACTTACAGAGGGTAAGGACCCAGCCTTGACCAGTGACCTTGCTTACTAACAATATATTAATGCCTACACATTTGTACATGAGCAGCAGATCCTGAAAAAGCCTACTCTTATGCCTATTTATCTGATTCTAGAGCTGAGATCTTTAAAGACAGATGTTTCCCACTAAACTGAGAAAAAGACTCTCCTTTGCTTCTGAGAAATGTTGAGGAAGTTCTTGCTAGCAAGTAGAATAGGAGCATCTTTAAACTTTACAGCACAGATGGGGAATGGAAACATTGATGGTTCCTTTATGATTTCATTGACCTTTCTGCCAGTAGGAGAACGCTTTAGATGGAGATACTCTTTAGTGAATAAAACCTGATTAAACTCTTTGCAAATCAACTGAAAAAATGAAAGTAGAAGGCACCTGCAGCACCTTTTCTACCTGAAATAAGCACAAGATAACAGAAGAAGTATATTGATGCACCAAAAATATTATTTAACCAGATTCATGTAAGGAAGGCAAATTGCAATTACTGTGATGATCCGTCTGAGCAGTGACCTGTTTAAAATGTGCATTTAAAATTCAAGTTTTGGATTTGAAATCTGGTAGTACCTACCTCTAACACAGACTTTCTCATCAGCTTAAGCAAGCAGTTGATCACATCAATATCTACTGGCCAAAATGAGGAGAGACTGACAGAAGTCACAGGAACTCAGGATAATATCCATTGAGAATGACAGAGTGCCTAGGAAATGTAATAAATCAGCTTCTGAGTTTTTTGTAAATATGATGGGGTTTAAACGAAAACTGTCTTCACAAAGTATAATATGTAAACAGTCTTACTGATAGTTCTTGCATTTTTCAACTTATCTATATTTAGAAATAATGTATCAAATTCAAAGATATTAAAATGGTAGGAAAAAACTCCGGATTAGAAAAGAAACAAAAACAGAAGTAGCAATCAAAACAGATCACTTATGATTTTTTACTTTTTCCCCAGTCTCACTGAGAATCTCTGAAGACTTACTTTATGTTATTTGATGAATAAAAATGAAGCCTCCCTTCTGTAATTTAGTTCCGTTTGGAATAGCATTAGAGCTGCAGTAATAATTTAAATACACAAAGTATGTGCATAAAAAAACATTTCTCAAAAGAAATAGTTATATTCCACCTCCTCTAGAAGATCACAGTAATCACATGTGTTTTGCTTCAGAAAACTCATTCCAACATAAGTCTTCAATTCACTCTCCATCAAGACTAGATGTGCCCCCTCTTTTACACCTGGATGTTCCCAGGTTAGGTCCTCAGACTCTCCTCCATCTTTCATCCTTCAGAGTGCTTTTTTTGCCGCAGATCCTTCTATAACCCCTCTCTGAGACTCTTCCCTTGGGAACTGCTTTGGTATTTCCCTTCAACTGCCTTTTGCTGCAACATTTTTAAGCAGGGAAAGGAAAATTATCTCAGCCTTACCAGATGGGAAATAGTGGTGGGATCAGGACACGGCCTCTCTGCAGTTTCCTACACTGACTGTCACTGTGGGAAGGTGGCTGCTACATCCTGAGTTTCTGAAGGCAAAATACCTCCAGGAAATACCATTATAGATCTTTCAGATTTAAATAAGCAACAGAATATATTATTGACTTACATTCATGACATAACATAAGGCCTCTGTAAATAAGCTAAATGTTTCTGAGTCTGGATTGTGGAGCTCTTCCTACTCCAGTGCATTCAATCATCTTTCTCCTCCCTCAGCCTCTTTCCTCCATAACCTTCTCTAGCTTGACTTTTCTTGCTACTTTACTTCTAATTTTTCTCTCTTTTTTTGTCTTGCTTTCTCACTGACATCCAAGGAAATGGTACTATCTTATGCTCTCAAATAAAATCATTTAACTCCAGTTTCTCTCTTCAGCCTTTGTTCCTACTATTATCAATGAGTGTGACCCCTCTGCGAAAAGAATCAAACATATATTTGTGATTCCCCTTCATTTAAAACTCATTGAAAAGGTCAGTAACCTCTACTACCCTCCTTTATGTTGTTTCAGCTCTTTTCTGGGACACATCAAGCAGACATACCACTTTGGTTGTGAAAAGCAATTAATGTTATACAAAATCACACACTTACCATTTGATGAGCACTTAGTGAACATGTTTAAATACCTAAACGCCTGTACAGAAAAAACATCGTGCAATGAAAATATACTCTTCACCAGAATTTTAAGGGCAAGCTTATGCTTGGCAGATCTCCTTGTATTTATATAGATATTTTTTTAAACTTCCAGGAGATCCTGGATGAAAAAGTCTTAAAAATTAATTCCAGTTCACAGAATCACAGAACAGGTAAGCTTGGAAGAGGTCACAGGAAGTGCAACCTCCCTGCTTAACCAGGGTCATCCTAGACTACATTACTCAGGATTGTGGGCAAATGGGTTTTAGATGTCTCCAGAGGAGATTCCACAACCCATCTGGGCAACCTGTGCCAATGCTCAGTCACCTGAACTTTAAAGAAGCTCTTCCTTATATTCACATGGAACTTCCTGTGCATTAGTTTGTGCCCACTGCCTCTTGTCCTCTTGCTTGGCACCTCTGAGCTGGGCTCCATCCTCTTCAGATACTTACAGGCATTGATGCAGTCCCATCTCAGTCGTCTCTTCTCAGTGCTAAACACAGCCAGCTGCCTCAACCTTTCCTCAAAAGGGAGATGCTCCTGTTCCTTAATCACCTTCACAGCCCTTCACTACCTCTTAGACTCGCTCCAGGGGATCCATGTCCCTCCTGTACGGAGGAGAACAGAACTGGGTACAGTGTGCCACACAAGGACTCGCTAGGGCTGAGTAGAGGCATCAAGACCTCCTCAAGAGGGAGAATAGTAGCAGACACAAACTCTTTAAGAAAATCTGCCACAGTCAAGGACCTCAAATTTACTTTGCTGAATGGTTCTCTTGATACCTGCTGCTACAGCCTTTTCCCAGAGCGCCACAGCAGACAGAAAGGTCAGCTGTCACACCAAAGGGAAAGGCAGCAACACACCCCCTTCCATGGCACAGGGCACCATTGCTACTGCCACAATCACCTCACAGCCTGGAGAGCTTTGTCCAAGATGTGATGCTAGCCAGAGCTGGATGTGACTGCTGCTTCCCCCCTCTCATCTTACATCATGAGTTAAATGAGCACATTTAACAGTTCCTCTAGAAAACTTTTCCTTTAGAAGATAGGACAGCCTGTGATATGACATTTGTTAAATTATAACTAGAAATTAAATGAAATTAAATTATGCTAAGTGTCAGATGAGACAGTAATCCACAGTTTGTTCAAAAAATGCTGGAAGGAATCCTCATTCTCCCCATAAGAATGTGAAATAATATTCTCCACTTAAGCCCATGACACAGAGTTCCAGAATGCATAATTCAGAAAACAAGCAAAAGCTTGGTCTTTTTATGTTCTTTAATTATTTTTTCATTTATTTTATTTTTTGTTTATTTTAGATAATTTCAGGTTTTGCCACCCAGTTTGGTGAAACTACTGAAGCTAGTTTTCTGCTCAACATTTGCCACTTTGTTTTGCTCAGTCCTAAAAATTATCAGTCTTCTTTGCAAGTACACAGGGTCCCCTGTGACCACCAGGATGTCTAGGAGGGGAGTCTCTCTGTGAAGGCAAGTGTCCAGTGTGATATCATTCACTCTGCTGTGCAGTGTTTGTTTCTGGAATGTTGCTCAGTGACAAGCTGGTTATGTTGCAAACCAAATAATGTGTTGTGACACAATTAAAGATTTGGGGATTTTGCACCAATTTCTACTAATTTAAAAAGACTGAGTCCAGTTGCTTCTTTTGTCCCAAAGAGAAGTACATCAAGAGATCTATAGATTGTGCTGTTGAAATGGTAGATTTTTCCTTTCATTTCGGCACATAGCCAGGCAATGAAGAATTTCTTATCCAGAAGAACTAATGGCTGCCTCTGTCACCTTTTCCCTTCAATTATTTAGACTTCTTCCACACTTATGCTGGCTTCCTGCTGGCAGCAGCGTGGACTGTGTGTATTAATCATTAACTGTCACTGTGCTTTAAAAGAAAGAAAGTGAAAAGATTGCTTAAGAGCAAAAATAGACCTTTCTTTTTTTCTCGTGAAAAATAAATGACAGCTGTGTGCTACCTGGATATACAGGATCTTCAAATACGTTTTCTTTTCTGTTTTGTTTTGCCCCAGGGAATAATTAACACTCTGGACAAATGAGAAAATGCTGATCCAAGTAAATACATATTCCAGGGATTCCTTTTTCCTGCCATATCAAGGTCCAGTAGCCTCTGATAAAGCTTACAAGTCATCCTCTACCACCAGCTCCAGACAAATCTCAGGAGAACAGGTCTCCTTTGTCCATGTAGCACTGAAGGCTTTGCCTATTAAATCAATGGAAAGCTGTCTCTTCCCATGGACCCCCTTCACTGCCTCCCAGGAACCCTCCCAACAGTGTGTGCCCTTGGGCCTCCTGCAACAGACTCAAAAATCTTAATTCTTAAACACTGTTAATATCACCGGAGGACTTTGTCTACTGTAGCAAAGCATGCAAAGAAGAAAGAGCTCATCTGCACCTCCAAAGCCCACCCTCCCTGGGGTGTATGTATCCAGTATGCCTCCTGGATTTTGGGAACTTGGACTGTGAGTTAAGCCACTGGACAGGAACTTGAGATAAAACAAGGGTGGCTCTGTAGTCCAATTATCTCAGGTCTAAAAATATGCAAACAAGGCTGGGGGAAGCTATAGCCCACAGACTCATCTGCTGAGTCTGGGTTTCCACACTCTTCCCCATGAACCAAGAGAGAGCAGGAGAGTTTTTGGGGTGGTGGCAAAACCTCTGGTCTGCATAAAACAGAGGGAGTGAACATCCACCACCAGAGAGTACAGGCTGAGCTTTGGGCCAGATAAGAAGCAGGCCTTGCAGATAGTGCTTTTTATCATGTCAATTTTGTTCTCTTATATAAAGTAGCTTGGTTGTAAAACTCCCTACCACCCCAAGGGAAGATCACATTCACATGGGATATTCACATGAGAGGCATCTGTCATGTCTCAGAAGGGCGCATAAAGCATCCGAGATCCCTGAAGTGCCCCTCAGACACATTCCTGAGGCCTTCCACCAGAGGACTGCACACAGCCCACAAATGTTGCAACAGATCCAGTGACAATGTAAAACTCCCTCTAGAGAAGATGCTTGGGCATTCCCCTGTACCTCAACATATCCTACCTCATTGAGCTCTGTGTTTTGTGGACTCTCACCACTGGGAAGACCAGAAGAGGACCAGTGGAATACTACTGGATCTACAGAAGTGGTGGCTATCTTTCTACTTAATTTGTCTTTCTGTCACTCTCTCTCTCTCTCCCCCACTCTCTCTTTTTCCTATTTATCTCTCTCTACCTCATATTTACTGTTAAATAAAATCCTTACTATTAACTTACTATCAAGACTATATGGTCTTGACTGCACCTTAATTCAGGCAGAGGAATCTCTAACAATCACAATAATTGGATCATAACACCTCCTGTGCTATCCTTCCCTGGTAGACCACAGACAGGATCCTCCCCTGCATGTCCTGCCAAGTAGCCTTCTCACTGAGGAGTCCACAAGAACATTCCAGGTCCAGATGACCTCTCCCTGAGCTTGGATTTCCCACAACTTGTTTTCCTAGCAGTTCTTCCTCAGTTGTGTGCTACTCTGAAAGCCACAGGCAGAGCTGAATGCTTGCCTGTACCAGGCCAGACAGAACAAGAGCATTCCCCAAGCCCTGAGGTTTAAGAATACATAAAGCTCATGCCATGTCAGAAAACAGGAAAACACTCCAACATCCACTTCAATAGATACTCTCACTTTTGGTTCTTAGAGACTGAAAAGCCACTATAAGCAGAAAATCACATCAAACTGTTGCTATTCACTGCGCACTGTTTTTCACTGTTTTGAAATACACTACTGCCACATAACTGACCCAGTCACTCCAATAAATAATGCATCATATCTCTCACTCCAGTGCTTTCCTACAGGGTCCAAGAAAACAGGATTTCAGATAAAATAACATGTCCATTGAAGAAATGGCCATTTGAGCGCACATAATGAAAATCCCATACAAAATGAAAATCTAGCACATCCTAACAGAGATAGAAGTCAGCACCAGTTGGAGAGGCAGATGTGAGGACTGAAGAGAGTTGAACCTATATAGCCAAAAAAAAAGTAACTGATCATCTTAGTGTGTCCTGAAAACACAGCAAGACTCTGAAATGTAACAGCTATAAGGTGCCATCTGTTCCTATACTGTTCCAAAATGTCCCAAAAGCCCTTAAGAGTAAAAAAGTAAACAGCTTTATACATTTCACTGTGATACATAATTAAGTTTGTAAGCAATAAATTTGAGACTAAATTTTGTGAAACTTTACCATTGTCAGAAATTTTCAGTGCTGTTTTCTCTGAACAATTATGATATTGCTGCACCCTGAAGGCACAGACAGTTATTTACTCAACAAATTATTCAGAACTGTGCTTTTATCTTCCAAACAGCTCGGCTGCCCATCTCCCTTGGAAAGCAGCAAGCAACCTCTATGACACCTTCAATATGAAGAATGAAACTTTAATTCATTGTTAAATACAGGTCACATCGATGTCAAGAAACCTCTGTGCTGTTGGTGTCCCAAAATACTGCCAATCTGAGACCACATTACTTGCCAAGCAGTGCTGCAGAAGTGGACAGACCCAGCAATGCAAATAGCCCCAGCAGCTGCTCTGAGCTGCTAAGGTTTCACACCTCCACTTTGTGTCTTCAAAGAGAAACATTCAATCTTGAAAAGTCAGTTTTGGTGTTATACCTTAAAATAAAAATTGAAAAAGGAACACAATACCAACACACCATTCCAGGATGCAGTGTAGTGAAAATTTCAAAAGATCCTGCTGCTCAAGGGAATCATGAAGTGGAAATCACCAAGGAGGTGCCATGGTAACTTGTAACACCTATCTGCTCTCAGTGATTCAATGCCACAAGTTGAATTTAGCAGAGAATGTGGATCGAAATGCTGTTTTCCAAGTGAAGAGTTAAATGCCATCTTATGCAGCTGTGTTATGACAGTACCAAAAGTAGTCCTCTCAAGACTAGTAGACTCAAGTCCATTGTCCCGGCCAAATCCTGATTTAGTAAATTAGATTATTTCAATTGTTTTAATTAAGTTCTTTCATTTTAAGTATAACAACAACTGAAATTTGTAATGGACATCCAGTGCAACCTGGAGGGTCTTATGCTTATGTTTTTCTCATGATTTCTAATGTTTCCATCCTTCCTGTGAGGCGAGGAGATACTACAGCTCGTATCTCAGCTCCCTCACAGCTTATTAATGAGGAAATGATGCATATAAACTTACTTCTAAACCTATTCAGTCATCAGCTGCAGCTTTGACTCCTTAGATTCTGCATATCTTGGAAAGAATTATTTTCTAAGGAAGGAGGCTCTCAGAAACCATAAGGCAGAATGACCTAAATTAGCAATTATGGAACTAAGGATTCAGCATCAGCCAAAGATGCATCATGATCACCTGGAATTATATCCTTAAATTTCTCACATGAGCTAGTCCTAATTAACTTGTTTAGCCATTGCAAATGTTAACAGGCCTTGGAGTTAAATCCTGACACCTTGACCGTACCTCATTCAGTAAAAAATTCCATCAGCAAGTTGAAGAGAATATATAACATATATTTGGGGCAAAGAAAACCTAAAGGAAAACCATTTTACTTAGCAGCATATTATAATACACCATAACATATTTTTCAACACCAATAAACAAGCTGAAGCCTGCATACTTTGTAGTGCATACAGTACTACAAAGACACAAAATTACTGTAGGCATGAGAATTTGTGGGGTAAATACATTCAATGCCCTACCTAGCCTGGAGGGAATCATCTTCCAGACTCAGATTTAACAATTTGTTTAACTGTATTTGCTTCACCCCAGTTCTAACTGTGCTCTCTCCTACTGAAATCACCAGGTATGAGTACTCACATCCGCAAAGGAAGACAATTCTCATCTTTCACATTTTTATTTGCTTTCATGAACATATTAATTTGAGGAGGAGTGATAAAAGGCTTTCAATCACTTTGATTTCTTTTTTTTTTTCTTAGCAGAAAAAGAGTAAAAACAGCCACCCCAACTGAGACTCAAGAATTTGGGATTGGGTTCCCCAAACATGCCTGAATGGTCCCTTCACATCTTCAGGCCTCACTTCTGTCAATAGAAGGCAGCTACAAAAAAGCCAATAAAGCAATTTCACACACTCCTACTGGGAGAACAAGCTCTAATTCTGAAGAAGAGGAAATTTATTATTTTTAGATTTTTTTGTGGGTTGTTGGACACCTTAAAGCAAAGCTTTTACATAATTGTTTTTATAAAAGATTTAAAGCCGTCCAACTGGTTTCATTTGGCATCCAGACAAACAAGAGAAAACTGTGTCTCTTGGAAGAGCATCTGCCAACTCTCTTACACAGGAAAACTAAAAAAGGAGTGATTGCAGCCATCAGACAGCTCAACTGATAGGAAATATCAAATGGCATGTTCTGCATACTTACCTGCTGATAGAGACCTTGGCAAAGATCGAGTCAGAGGCTGGTGCCTGGAGTTAAGCAGCCAGTGAGTGTCCAGGCACTTGTCTCTGCCTGGTGCCTGCTGCTGCTCCCATCCAGCCCAAACAGACATATTTTCTTCCAA
>VYXF01006039.1:242535-294851 GCA_013397295.1 Polioptila caerulea | reverse complement strand
GGCGCGGGACGAGGCGGCTGCGGGGCGGGCTTTGCGGGGGCGGTGTACGAGCTCGGAGGGGGTTGGAAGGCACCGGTGTACTCTGCTCCCTAAGTTTTATGTCCGTAAATGACACGCCTGAAAGGCACCGGGGCGCGGGGCATCCTTTCATTTTTGCGCTGCCGGAGCTGCAGGGCACACGGGGTTTGCAGGCACGGAAACGGGGTGCCTTCTAGCGGAGGGGAGGCTTTTAAGGGGGGGATGTTTGGAAGAGCTCTCCTGGGGGGTCTGATTAATACGAGTTTGCGATAGATTTCATAGCACAATAAAAGCAGGTCTTAGCCGGCTGAGGCTACAGCTAAGGTGATCCTTTGATCCTGGCTATACTCTGCTTCCAAGGAAGCCTGCCTTGAAACCTGCAGTTTTAGCTTATTAAAGTCGGGGTCATATACCCAGTATCTGAATTAATTAGGCATCCTGCTGTTTAAAGTCTATTTTTAAAATTACCCTTTGATTCGAGGAATTTGCATACATTCAGGAGGTGTCATTCCCACTTGTAAGATAGGAGTTGCTGAAGCATATTCCCACTTGAAGCACGGAAATAATAAATTAAGCATTCACACTTATGACGTTACTTGTCTGTAAAAAACGAGCCCACTGTATTCACAATTATCTTTCACACCACCACCCACTGCCTTCCCCCCAACACTTCTAATTCAACAATACTGTCACCTTTTATGCAGACATCAGAGATCAGAAAATCACGCCTGAAACAACAAAATAGTTTGAACATTGAAGTGAAAATTGTCTTGGCACAAATACTTACTAGTGTAGGAGAAATAGTGCTCACAAGCAAAAGAACTGGGCATAGTGCTGCTTTGAAGAATTCCCACACCTCCAGCACTTCTTCCTTGCTTTCAACACAAGGAAACTCAGCTCTCATATTCAACATCCTTGTTTGTTTAAAAAGATGACATTCTTTAAGGAGGGCATGAAGATGTTTGCAGTTTATCGCTGCTATCTAAGCAAAGAGATATAAAAATAGCAATGATAGGAAAAAAAATCTACTTGACTCTGAAAGAAAATTACTGTGGATTTTTAGAAGATATGTTACTCATTAGAAATGGATTTCTGCCAGCATTGCCTTAACTGGGAAGCTGCTGATGCCTCTGCGTCTGATGTGAATGGCATTTAGGGTAGCTTGGAATGTTAGCTAGATATTTGCTAAAATAGAAAACCCACTAAACTCATTCTGAAAGTTGAGATGTAAAGCCATATATATCCATTTCCAGGATTTTACCCTGGAATTGTAATTTGAAAATACCAGCTTTAAAAAAATTCCAGCACTGAAAGAAAACAATTCAAACATTTTAGGATTACATTAGGTTTACATTTTAGGTTTACATTATCTTTCCTGTAGTCTCACATGGTCATAATAATTAACACTCCTCTTGCCAAATATTTTATCTGTGACATTGCTCCTGCTTTTAAAAATTATGGTAGGGGACCAAAATTTCAGAGTGGCTACAGGTTTTGTTTACGAACATTTAAGGCCTCTCAATGACAAGAAACAACCATTACTATTTATTGGTGATAGCACTGTTGTTGAAGTATTACTGACTGAATGTGACATTTGAAAAAGGAAACATGGATAAACAAGAAATTAGCCTGTTATGGGGTTTAAACATCATCTCATATTTTAAAATAGAACTGTTAGTAAAACACTTGAAAAAGTTCACTGTGCAAAAATTCTGGATGAAACGGTTGAAGTATTCTACTCAGTAAACCTTTTAACACATTCAACTACAATTTATATTTGCATGACTGAGGTCTCTCTTGTTAATTTTCAGCATATCACCAAAGTTCATACACATTCTTCTTGATGCAGAGCATTCCTGAAAAGGGCAGTGAGCCCCCAGACTCACAGAGGTGGATTTGAACTGTGGTGTCAGAGAAGCATAGAGATTAATCCTGCTAGCAGTAACAAGAAAAAATTATCTACCATTGAAAGTGTACAAACCTAAAAGAAGTTTTCTTGAATTATATTTAGTAAGTATGTAGGGGAGAACTCTGGTAATCAGTGTTTGGTCTGTTCTTTATAAACATAACTGTGACTGAATATATATTGACATATATTCATATGACTGAAATATATTATGTTTTTATTATGCAATTGGGAAAGTGGTGATTTGAAAAATTTCTTAACTAGAAGTCCCTAAAAAGAACAAGTGGAGATGGTGAGCATGGGTAGTAGGAGCAAGATTGTTTCATTTTGGAGTCTTGTTTTCTAGAGGAAATTTTGTAGATAAATGAAACTGTACTTTTCCCCTAGTAGTTAGCAGTATTGTCTTGCTCAAGTTGTTAATATCAATTAATCAATCTTCATATCACTGAAAATTACCAGATCTTTAGAAACATGGAAGTTGCTCTATTATGTAAATACAATTAAATCTGTTTTCGCATTTCAGTAGATATGAATAATCAGCAATATTTTGAATATGCATTTAAATAGGCATTTTGGCTGAGAGAGGTTGAAGATTTTTATTGGTTTTGGTTTTCTCAAGATATTTTCATTATTTCAAAGTAATGAGAATAGTAAGTCATATTTGCCTGATTGTAATAAGTGCTTTACTGTTCCATGTAGAAATCTGTGAACTGTTAACAGGCGGTCAGTTAATGACAGTTTCTCTGCTAGTCAGAAGTGCCTGTGTAGATGCCTGCCATTAACATACAGTTCATGTCCAAACAACAGCTCCTGTATGGTTCCAGTACATGGAACCGTGATATCAGCCCCATATAGGTTCAGAACAACCCAATGATTCTTGTCACTGCTTCAAACAGAAAACTATTTGAGTTGCAAAGTTGGCTGTTTCAAGAAGTTATGTGGTGGTGTAAGGAAATACTATGAGCAGTCGTTGAAACTGGTGCCTAAAATGGAGTTAAGAATTAGTCTTGAAAATGAAATCCAGTGAATTCAAACAAGCAGTCTGAACATTTTAAATCCTATTGGTTCTTCTGAAAGTGGGGAAATCAGCCCTTTGCTAGTTTGACTTAAAGTCTTGTTACTACTTGAATGAGTTACTACATGGATAATTTTTTTTACTCTGAGCTCTTGGAGTTTTAGTTGTGAAGATGCCTTAGTAATCAGTAGAAACAAATGAATGCACTGACAAGGGGTGTGTAAAAAGCCTACACACAGGTGGTTCCACTGCAGACAGGATGATAATACCTCTATATAGAGCCTGAGCGTGTCCTGACACAGGTGGTGTTAACCAGCCTTATCCTGAAGTGTAAACAGGCTTTCACTGAGCACTTCACACGGTAAGGGTGATCCCTTTCCCGGGCTCTCTTTCAGCTACATACATGCTGCACTCTCCTCTGAGCAGCACCCTTGCATACTTCCTGAGTCCCAGTACTGGACTGCTGTCACTGGATTTTAACAGTTAATAGTTTTTCAAACAATTTTGATGAGATCATTAACAAGCTTTGTTTTAACAGCCCTGTTTAATTCCTCATGGTCTCTGTGCCTCCAGGACCCATTTTTTTAAACCATTACACCAACTACTAATTTTGATGTGATTAATAATCTCAAGTATGAAGTCCTATGTATACATGCAGAAATATAAAATGAAGATCTGATTCTATTAGAAGATACTACTGATACTACCACCACTTTCATGATTCCATTGTACAAGCATTGTATAAAGCCAACCTGTACAGCTGGAATTTCACCAGCTTCCCCATGAATTGATAGAGTGAGGTTTCCTTGTCTTATGCTATTGAATGACTTTGAGTTTTCTTGATTTATTATTCATTTATTTGCCTTAGTTTATTTCCATTGACATGCATCATCCAGAACATTGTATTAATTTGAAAAACCCTCAACTCCAGTGAAGTGTTCAATGCCAAATTTACTTGTATTTCCGTGATACCTAAAGCAAAATTGCTACCAGCAGTTAGTTTTGCTGACTAGAGAATTAAGTAATGACTGCAGAAACAGGTTTTACCAGTGTTTTCATTTGCACCTGTTGTTGTAGGCTGCTTTGCTGGAATTACATGTGTTTTTATGTATGTCGATAAACATGTGAAAGAAAAAAAAAAATCATATGAATTTGTCTTTTATAATGTGATGGTAGATAAAACAGATGAAGAATTATGATTGCTTTAATTACAAAGTTATAGCCATGTGTGATAAGAGAAAGGCATAATCTGGCATTCTTAACATGTTTGATGTCTGTTATATTATTTTCACCTGAAATATTGTTTTCCTTAAGGAAAATATAATTGAGCAAATGTTAAAGCAGAAAGATATTTAAAAGCCAGAATAATGCTTAGTTAATGATGGTCCATTTCGACCAGTCCCAAAATACCATATGGTGTCCCTACTTGGATACGTTACATGAAGATCTTTTTATAAAGACAATTTTATATAATCTGAGTGGAATTTATTCCTTAGCTAAAGAAAACCACAGATGTTCAAGTGTATGCAATTGCAAAGGAGGTGTTGCGGAGATGTGGAGACAACTCCACGATTTTTTTTGTGCTAAGTGTCAGTTCTGGTTACCTAATTTTGTACCTATTTATGGTTTTGTGTGACGCACATCACTGTAGTGTTTAAGAGTCAAAAACCAAGCTACCACTCAGGGAAAAAAAATTTTAAAAAAGAGTTTGGTAGTAGGAGTTCAGAGTCTGGGGGAGAAAAATCATTAAAGTACTCAGGTTTGGTGTGAACCTTGACTTGACATATGTCTTATTTCAGGAGGTCCAGAGGTAAGCAATACTAACAGTTTGTTAAATTGGAAGGAAACCTGCCATTAGTAGTAGTTCTGCTTCTATGTATAATTTTCTGTTTTCTCTTGTGCTATGAAACAACTCCATTGTTGGTGTGGTTGAGCAAAAAGCAAGATCTGATTTACCTGGAGACTGTATGATCAAGTTTATGTAGGCTTTAACTTTTTTTGCAAGGCAGAACCAATCAGTACAAGATAGTTTTTTGCTATGTAGATCCTCAAGCCTTTGTTCCTGTTATTCTGTCACACAGATAAACTCAAAAAACTGTAATAATCTGACAATCTGTACGAAAAGAACTGCTCTTCATGTCCTCTTGTTCTTCATGTGGGTTATCTGCTTATGTAGCCTGTGGATTGGGCTAAGGATTTGATCTAAATGTACAAAATATGCAAATGGCAACACTGAGAACTTTTGTTTCATTTTGCACAAAATTTTCATTTGTGTACTCAAAAGGTAGCATGTGCATTTGACAATAATACTATAATCAAGAGGTGTTGGATGGAAGTATTTTAGTAAAAGAGCAAGCTATGTAATTTTTTGGTTTTGTGGCTTATTCTTGATATTTAGAAATAAGCAAAATTACCTGAAACTCACTCATCTTCCTCGTAACAACACCTGGAGTGATCAGCTTCAAGTGGATTAGCTATTTACACTATCTGCTTAAAATTTTTGACCACATGTCCATTATTTCTAATATTGAAGTATTAAAATTGTAATTTTCTGTAATTTTATATATCTATAGTTTTCTGTACACACATATGCATAAATTATATAAAATACTCCAAACTGAGTGGGATGGTATAAATGGATGTGTGACACTCAAGTCACACTGTCATAGACTGTATTCAAACTTGCTGGTAGTGCTCAGTTATCCTGTGAGAACTGAGTATGTTCAAAGGGTATCACTCAAGGTTGTATTTTTAGCAATACTGAAGAGCTGCCTAGATTTTGTTGAATACTATTGTAAAAGCAAAAGCTTTACAGAGGAGTATGACCACTTTTCATAGCGTTGGAGAGATAATATTAAAACAAAGCAGAACCTACAATTTCTTTTTCTCCTTTCCCACTTGGCTAATACTGCCTTATTTCTTGAGATGTATTTGCCTGCTAGACCGTGCCTCGTTCTTGGGGACAGTGGCTTTCTTTCAGTGATGAAGGGGAGCTTCTGGACCCTTGACACAGTTTCTAAGTACAGTGAGAAAATGAAATAAGTGTGCAAATTCCATGTGATATTACTTTCTCGAATAATGTATTAGATGATGAACAGCAGTGGTGTTGAATTGTGTCCTTATTGTGAATTGCTCCCTCAGGAGGGTATGAGACCTTTAAATGAGAGACAGCACCAAGCAGGCAGTGTCCCAGTGCCTTCCCTGATCAAAAGAGGGGAGCTTCATTTCTGGCTGCTCAAGGGCAGTGGGATGACCTTTCTGCTGAGCAACAGTCTGCTGGGCAGCAAGCTGAAGAGGATTTCCAAGGCTGGGTTTCAAGGAGGCCACGGGTATTCTGTGCTGGGATTTGTGTAATCACAGTGTAGTACAAAAGGTACATAACTGCCTAACTTGGCATCCTATCTCTAAGCTTATGCAGCAAAATAATCCCTCCTAAGAAACTTGAGTACATGACTGTGTGGGCATGTGTCCACAGATTCGTGAGCATGCAAGAGAAAATCCTACATTAGACTTTAAGTTTTGTTTGGAGAATTTTAAAATATATGTCACGTAAAGAAAATGTCAAGGAGTTGCTAAACTTCTAATTCAAAATATGAGGGCAGTGCCCAAGTGGTAATTTTTTCATCTAAAACAAATGAAATTTCTTTGAATTTAGTAGCTGAAAGAGTATTTTGTGATGTGATATCCTTTCAGGCTGCAGTAATAATACATTAGTAGTATCTACCTACTGTAATTTAAGGTTTTAATATATTGAAGGTGGTAGATATAAATATAATATCATAAATAGTCATGTGCATGGATTACAAAGAAATCTGGCAGATTTTAATATAGGCAGTACTGTTCAAAAAGACTGCTTTATCCCTTTACTGGAATTTTAATTAAAGAAGGATAATAATAGATAGAATTAGAGAACACAATTTTATCATGGTTGTGTCAGTGCTCCTCTAAAATAAAGCCTGACATTACTCTTATTAATATAGGGTTTGTATCAGATAGAGGCTTTTACTTATGAAATCTGTAGTCAAAAGGGGAGTAGGGCTAAATCACAAGTAGCTGAAAACAGGCAGTGTAGCAGAGTAAATAGTAAGAAGGCCCAAATAAGTGCAGCATACCCGTGCTGCTGTGCTGGGTGAGGAGGACATGTACAAAATGCAACTTCTGTAGGCCACTCATCACCACCACAATTAAATGGCTCCATCCATCTTTGTGCTGGTCTTGAACTCCCTCTATCACCACCTGTTACTGCCCTCTGTTGGAGACTGTGCTGGACAGACCCTAGGCCTGGGCAACTACAGTCATTCTTGTGCAGAATATGCATCTAGAGAAAAAGTTACCTTTAGAAACTGGATTTATCAGTGTTCAAAATACACTTCCTGCCAGAAACTGGAAAGACAAGCAAATGGCAGCACTTCCATACCTAAATTAATCCAGAGTCATGCTGTTGTATGTATCAATCATTGGGACTGATCAAATAGCTAAACAGGTCAAATTTCAAACTGTTAGAGCTTGTCAAATACTCTTGTTCAGATACTCTGCTCCTAGCATTTCCTGGGGTGGCAAAGCTGCAGTCTTCAGTATAGTAACAGTCCCCTGTGTTATGATTAAACCATTGAAAAGATTTATTAATAGAGCCCGTTTCACTCTACTAGCAATTGAGTACCTTCACAGCCTCATCTAGGCTGCATGAATCTCCAGACTGAAACAGGTGTTGAGATAGATAATTATTATAGTATATATATGATACATAACAATGTTATTTGTGAAATTCCTATTTAGTCTCTAACTAGTAATGTTTTAGAAAACATTAAGGTGAAAGGATAATTATTGACTAAGAAACCTATCTGGAAAGCTTTAGTTTCAGAGTTTAAGTTTAAAATATTAGATTAAGATTATTTTTTTAATGATTGAGAACCAATGAGTAACCATGTG
The DNA here is from genome assembly GCA_013397295.1 of Polioptila caerulea. Taxonomy (NCBI): domain Eukaryota; kingdom Metazoa; phylum Chordata; class Aves; order Passeriformes; family Certhiidae; genus Polioptila; species Polioptila caerulea. The sequence continues at coordinate 286,983 of VYXF01006039.1, read as the reverse complement.
GGTTAAACACTTCCGGATGAGGGGAGTTATCCATGCTTGCAGAGTTACACAAATCAGCTGTTACATACAAGATAAATGAGAAGCAAATGTAGTAACATCAGGCTTAGTGAGTTAGACCAAAGGAACCCAATACTCCTCTCTGACCCTGGCAATTTCAGATGTGTGATGAAAGAATAAGTCACAACAGGGACAGAATGGTGAAGGTTTTGTCTTTGTACTTAGACTGAGAGGCCCTTTGCTTCCATGAATTTGTCTAGTTGCTTTACTAATTAGTCAATAGTCTTGGTACTTGTAACAACCTTTCCAAATCTTGAGGTGGATTATTGCCTAGTCCTGCTAACTTTATTGGGAATTTTTTATGAGTAAGACCATGCATATCCACCCAAAGAAGAGATCTCAAAAAAGCAAACATGAGTGTATCTGTGGAGGAAGGGTACCTAGAAGCAGATCTCCCTAAAAGAGTAACTTTATCCAAAACCATCACTGTAATAATCCATTTTTGTCTATCTGTGTATAGAAAGATAGTTTAACTGTGAAGACCTAGGTATCTGAATGTCCTTATTCCTACAGAGTTATTAAAATGGAACCATGGTAAGAAATAAATTTTAAAAATACAGCATTCACCAATCTAAGGAGCATAAGGTATGAAGTCTGGTCCAAAGGAGTGTTATGAAGGACTCTAATCTAGGGGTTACCTTTTGCAGAAGAATTTTCTGCACCTAACTATGCCAACATGACACATCTAGAGGATCTTGCTTTACTGTCATAATTAAACATAAATCTTGTATGATCACTTTCTTATAAAAAGAAATTCAAGAGTTAATATTTTTATTTTTCTATACCTGCTGCTGTGTAATAAAGGCCCCACAAATTCCTGAAAAGAAGATCGAAAGAAAAATATTTTCTTCCTTGATAATAGTCCTGGTAGCTAGATTCACAGCCTGTACTGTTTTGCAAGACAAAGTAGTAAATTCTGAAGAAAACTTCTATTTTTCACTCTATAGTATTTCTGTTAGCTCAGATATCAGTAAGCAGTAAGTGTTGATCTTCTTAGGAGTAGTTGCTAGAAAATACCAGGAAAGTTATAGAATCATATTGTTTGATGATGGTCTTGTTTTATCTATATATGTATAGTATTCCATTAAAAAGTGAAGAATTATGCAGTGTTTTTGAAAAAAAAGTTATTGAAGCATTTCTATTTGTGTGATCCCTAACTTGATACATCAAAACTCTAGCAAAATTTGGATCATGATTTGCTTTGAAATGCAAGTCATTTCTGACATGAGATTATAAAAACTAAGCCATCTGTGGCGAGCAAAGTTAGTGCCATTGAGTTCCGTGCCATGCCATCTAGTCAATAAAATTAACAAAAGTTAAAAAAATTCTTGAAAACTTCCTTGTTTAGAATAACTTTCAGTAACTGGTGTAGGTAATTATTCACAAATTTCCCAAATCCAGTTTCTTCCTCATCGTCCTTTTACCATGTCAGGAACTCAATCTGAGCATCCATACAAAAGATAGATAATATAAATCAATAAACTCCCATAAAGATAATTTTATCATGGATGTGTGTCCTGCAGTGGTCTGCTTGTTTCAGGTGAAGCTTTCCTGGAAATGAGGCATTTATGAAGTCTCTAAAACGTTATGGCTCGTGTTGCAGCTTTTGCTGTGGTGGTTTATTTGTGAATGGGAGAAGGAGACTCATTTACAGGATTTCTCTTATTTACCTGATGATTTGCTGGTCTGATTATTAAATGTCAGACAATGAGTTAGGAATACTTTTCAAAAGAGAACAGAAGACTTGTGGAAAACACAGTTCATCATTTATCCCTCCCTTTTTTTTAGAAAACAGAGATTAAAATGCAAATAATCTCTTTACAGTCTACCTGTTTTAATTAAAAATGTTCTATTTTACACTCTCTATAATCAACCATATATAATATTATATAATTCTATTAAGCAATTCCATTGCTGGTATATTGTTTCAATGTTAATGCCACAGTCAGCTCCTCACAGTCATTATGTAAATTCAAAATAGTTTCAAACAAAACCTCCAGTAACAGATTCAGTTCCCTTTAACCGTGTGTAGGTGTGGCAGATAAAGGATTAATTTTTCTCTATTCTGTGGCCAAGGGACAAATACCTTTGCAGGCACAGAGAAATATTGATAGTGTCTAGCAGTACAAGAAATGGAAATAAAGTCAAGTCCACCCTTTCAGGCAGATTCTACACTGCCATTGAGACCATAGCATCACAGAAGGCCTTTATCCTCCTTTAAAGGTAATTATAACTCATTGGATATTATAATCAGGAAAATGAGAGCAAAGAGTTGGGGAGGATGGCTAAAGTACTTTGAAAGTGCTGATCTGGGAAACATTCTATAGTTCAGTCACTGATTAATTAAATTGGTTGGCCATTTGGAAGCTTGCTTTAAATATTATTTTCTGTATCACACTTGTAGAATGCATTTGTGAGAAATTAAACTTATTTCTATTACATCTGCTTCTTGAAGTGTCTAGAATATGTGTTGTCATTTTTCAAGTACTAACTCCTCAAGATTGTTAAACTGCAAATTTACTGTTACCTTTACATATAATCAACAAAATGTGGTTGGCAAACAGAAGAAATTAATAAAACCTAGAGCAAGAAAGCAATAGCTAGGAAAATCAAGGCCTTGGAAGAATAATTGACTGATAAAAACAGGTACATTTTAGAATTTATTAAAAATGGCCTTTTTGATTGGATTATATAATCTTCACTAAAAATAATGCTCAGATGAATCATTAGAATTGGAAGGGTAAGGAGAACAAGGTCTGATAAATCACTGTTCCTTTACATGTCAATCACTGTTGCCTCTCAGACATTACATAATCCATCAAAACGAGCCAGCTTTGTAAATTATTTGGTCATGTTCAATGAGTTTCAGTGCAGCCCAATCTGGAATTCTCAGTTTAAAAACTGTTTTACCACAGGGCCTGTTAGTGGGTGTTAATACCTAGGCTAAAATTCTCTGTCAGTGATTGAAGTAGTCCTTTAAAATCAGTTGAGATCCTCTTCTTCAGGCAAGCTGTGGTTGAGTCGCTGGCATCTCTCCCTCATGTAGTCCCACTGTCCTGGGATTAATGCCCTCTTGCAGCTGCTCTCCTTTGCTGGGGTTGTCATTTCATTTATTCATCTTTGATAACAGTTTCTACAACAGCCATGAGCTATTCTGGCTGTTCAGTGATGTTATTTAATCCTCTCCATTTAGCATCAAGAAAAAAAATCTTGCAAACAAAACTCCTACTGTACTGATGCGAACTTACTGCACTGATGGCAAGGACCAACACTTATTTTTATGTGGCTGCTCCTGCACACCCAAAAGTGACGAGACTTTTTCATCTTCTGGCATAAAAGTTTTCACATCTTTCACTTGAAGCCCACACAGTAGGCTACACTTATCAGTTGTGCTTTTCCAGTTGGCCCAACCGACCTCACCAGTTTTGAAGTGACCCAAACTATGGCTATGTTGCACCAAACTTAAGGAAGAATGCAAGCTGAATTAGTACTCCATGACTTGTGCACCTAAAGTAGAAAATTTAGATAAGGAAAAGGCAACTTTACTCAGGAGCCAACAGTGCTTGCAGAGTTCTTCCATTGTTTTGCAGTACTGCCAGGTGCAGTCACGTAGGAGTGTTTATTGGAGTTTCTTCAGAATGAGGTGTATTTAATGGTCCTATACCAGACTGTACTGTGAAATAAGTGTGTGCTTTTATGAGACTGGCTTTCTTGTGGGTTTTTAGGGCTCTGATTTATGCTTTCTTAAAGCCTACAGCATACTTCATTCTCTTCCAGCACTTGAACCTGCAGTTAGGAGAAGGAGTGTCTGTGACATCCCTTTGCTTTATTGACTGCCACAGTCTCGTTATCTTAAGTGCCTTAGTAACATACCCTGATGGTTTTTTCTTTGGTCTAGTGATGTGAGAAAAGAAATAGTGAAGCTATTGCAGTACACATGACTTAATTGTTAAAAGCATTTTCCAGTGTTGTAAGCCTTTTTTCTGCTTTCTGAGAAATTCCATAATTTTTTCATTCATTGAGAATTGACACCTCTCCATGAATCAATGGGACTTATGCCCATAACTTGGTTACTGCACTGGCCCTTATTTTTGTCCTCTGTTATGCATTTTTCCACAACTCATTCAGAAAACCTCCTTTGGATTTCACAAGAAGTTTTTCTTTCACATTACTTTTGATCATAGTAGCGAATTCTTGTCCTAACAGGCCTTTTTGTTTCCCAGTGCTTATTTTTCATAACCTTTGGTGTGCTGCAGAGATAATTTTCAGACTTAATTTTGGTGTTTCTAAATGATGCTTTGGTGTGCTGTGACTTCGTTTTCTCCTATCACATCATTTAATTGTACCACAATAATGGTTTGCAAACTGTCATGTTTTCAGGAGCTTTTCCCAACTTGCTTTATTAAATGAAAGAATTAGACTTTATTGAATTCTTTCCCCTTGTGCCGTTTGCAGAGTGCAAGAAGCTCTCCCCCTGGAGAGGTTCTGCCTTCAGCCTGCGGTGTCACTGAAGCTCCTCCTGTTTGTGGCGTTTGTGTGCAGATGTGTTTGCATTTCCATGTTTGCCACAAATCAGTCAGGGGACACAAGGACACCTATGCACCCAAGCAGCAGTTCTGGGAGAATATGCAGGCTTGGGAAAGGATTCCAGGTCAACCTAACTCTTCTTTTTTTTATTTAAGAACATCTATGTATAAGGGTGCTGTGTTCCCGAGGGGTAATATGAGGTTAGTTAATTAGGACACTTTAATGAGATAAAATTCTGCTTCAGAGTCCTCACCCATATCATCACCACTAGAGTGACACAAGAGTATATACTGTTTATTTACTTGTTGACTTATTTATGGTTGAGAGATTGCATGTAGACTCTGGAACTTCAAGACTATCTGGAAGTCAGAAAGGTATCAAAAGATACCGGCTTTCAATACATGCCAAATGTAGAACTTCATTTAAAATCTTCTGAGATTAGCAGATCTTTCCATTAACTTCACCAACTTTTGGATCCAGTTCCTAATTTTTTTCATGTAAGCATCCTGCACATGAAATAGAATTGTCAGAAAGCAACATTTGTTTCAAACTGGGGAGACAGTCGTGTGAATAATGACATTTTGGATCTTGATATTTGGACATAGGAACCACTTTTTTCCATTCTATTATATCAGTTTAATACTGATGTTTCCCCTAAATTCTATATTTTAACATGGGTCTGGACCCCTCTGATTTTACTAGCCAACTCTTTTGGGTTTTTTTTTAATTTTTTGGGTGTTATTGTTAAACCAATAGGTGGCACTGGTTAAGCATATTACTAGTCAAGATGTAGAGTGTTTTATAAAATGACACTGAAATCCGGCCATTATAATTAAAAAAAAATAAAATACAAAAATATAAAAAAGTATAATTTAAAAAATACATATTGCATACGTTCACTTACAGTATATGTGTTTTTTACATTTTTTATCTTACTGAACTGACAATGTGGAACATTTCAGAGAAAACTATGCCTAATTTTAAATCAGATATTGTTTGATTTGGGGCTAAAAAAGAAGAGGTAGTTGCTGCAACTAGAAGTTTCAAGCTTATAATTACACCCTACATTTTGAAGCCTGCCTAGTTAGGTCTTTTGTTTTGAAAGTGTGTTTAAGTGTTCTGTGTAGATCAGAAGTTTGTAATCACATCCTGTCATTTCTTCCCGCTTGAGAGACACATTTCAGAATTACTTACCATCTTAATGTTATTTTACATTATTTCTTCTGACTTTCATGACAAGCAGACATTCCTTTGGGCTGAAATGCTTAGTCCAATCTTGTATTTATGTTTTTTTAAGAACTGAGAAGGTTGAGTCACACAGACTTTGTGCACATCTCGTGAGAGAGCTCTGACCATCAGGTGGAGCGAGGACACACAGCTGTGTTACATCACAGTAATGTTGCAGTGTTTTGCTAATCAGAATTTGTTTGGATGGTTAGTTAGTTGTAGGATTTAGTTGAGTTAAAGACTGTTCTTCAGTCTGTCCAGTTTCTTATTTGCCTTCCAGAGAGATGGTAGAGACCTCAAGGCTGGCATTGTTGTTTGGGAAAGGGACACTTGGAGAATTGACCCAGACCAACGTGTTCCCATTCCTGGTCTACCTAATCTTGGCAAGCTTTGGATGCCTATTCTAATGCTCTCTCCTCACAGAAACTCCAAGGGAAAAAATTACAAGTGTCTCTGGAGTTCATTTTCTAGGAAGGCAAGGGTAGTTGGGAGCTCAAATCTTTTTTGCCCTCACTTACCTGCTACATGGTTCAAATTCATTTATTGCTTGCAAAATGCTCTGAGATGAAAGGCACTATAGAAATGAAAATTACTTATTATTATGGTATTCTTTTCAGAGACAAGTTTCCCATAATATTTAGGGACACGTTACCTCCTAGTACTCAAAGTTTTTAGTGGCGTGGGAAATACACAATGCTGTTGTGCATTATCTGTGAAAAGGGCAGTTTAAAAGGAACAATTCAGTTGAACAACCATATGAGTCAAGAACGTACTAGCATTAAGAGGCTTGGCAGCCACTTCTTACTTGGCACTGCTGCTAAGTAATTTCTAACCTTAGATAATAAAGTGCAGAATTTCTCACTGCAGTTAATAGACAACGGTTATAAAATACCCACATTTTTTTAATATTACAATGCATTAAAAAATCTTATTACAATAATCTAGTCTACCCTTCTATCAAATCTAAGCATTTAGAAAACTTAGAGAAAGCAAATAGCTAGGTGGACATGCACTCAGGACTAGATCAGAAGATTACTGCCCATCCAGGGCTTCTGTAGTTGCACAAGAGACTCCAGCATTATGTGTTAATAAATGTGATGGTGCGAATTGGGCAGGAGAAGTGGGCTGAAATATAGGAGGTGAAAAGTGTCTGTCCTGACCCACTGCAAAGCACGAGAACACCAAGAATGGAGGAGATTATACAGAAATTGTTTCTTCCAAGTGTACAAGGAGCTGCTCTTTCTTGGGTGACTGCCTGGAGATGACACCTGTAGACAGCTCTGTGACCCAATATGACATTCATTTCTGTGGTGCCTTGAACAGCTGCAAGAGCAGCTTTTTTTTTTTTTTTTTTTATTTTTTTTTTTTTTTTTTCTTTTTTTTTCTGCCTGGATTCTTCTAGGTTCAGCTGCCTGCCTCAACTTGTTATGTCAGTCAACAATTTTCCTGCTGGCTCTCTCAAGCTGGATATTGCAATGTTCCTCTGTCAGTCAAAGAGTGGCAGGGCAAACACCCTCCCTACTTAGGATTTTCCTCTGCTTGAGGGCCTTAGCTTGCATCATGCATGGGTACAGTTACTCACAGGTTACTTTTCCATGTACAGATTGTCAGCTTGAATGTGCTGCTCCTTTGAATGTGGTCAATGGGGCTCACTGTCCCCACATTGGCATCTCCTTTGCAACACATGATAGGAGAATGGGGCTGAGCAACCTCCTTGTTCAGCTGCATCAAGCCTTTACTGAGTAGAGTCAATGTGTGACTGCAACCCATATACATGAAAACAGCCATTCATGTCACTGTGGCTGAACTCAGACCAGTACAGACCAGCAAGAAGATAAACTATTTGGTCTTGAGACAGAATAACTGGTGCTTGGAAATGGGCAATTTCCATTAGGCCCATGTTAACTCCTTCTGTTCACTTACATATACATTTTGAATTGTCTTCAGCAGGGCTGTGTTCCATGAGTTATTTTATCCCAGATATTAATGTTTAGCAATGCTTTGTAAATACATATCATCTGTTTACTAACACAAGAGTGAAAAATGTACTTGCTGTACTAAGATAAGTGACTTTAACAGCAGAACAGCTTGTGTTTGAAGGTCAGACTTTGGCATGGCAATAGTTCACGTTAAGAAGCAGCACCTTGGCATACTCTAATAAAAACTGGCAGTGATTTGACTGAGCTACAAGCCTTCAGAAATCACACTGCACACAAACAGTTGTGTTTATTGGACAGGAGAAAGGATGTAGATGGATATGTGACTAATTCAATTCAGTCCTCAGGATTACCCTGGGGAGCATGAGGAGAAGGAGCATGCACTGACATTCTCGGTCAGTTTGAAGTGTAGGGGTGGGCAGGACAGTGTGGTTGTGGAATGGCTTAGGAGGCTATTCCATAACCAAGAGGTGACTCTTGTATGGAAGATGTGCACTCAGCAAGTCACTGGCTTGTGGGTTTGGGTTTGTTTAAATACTGGAGACAAGTTTAGGGTTGGGGGGCATTTTAAAGTTTTCTCTTATGTTTCTTCAAATATGGTTTCATTCCCACAGTTTATTGTGAACTGTTATTTGTATTTCTGAGTGCCATTGTATTTCTGAGTGCCATTGTATTTCTGAGTACCAGAATTAACATTAAGAGGTGTAGAAAGCTCATCTCACAACTACTGTCTCATTTTGGCTGCTAGAAGAATGTAATTTAGTTAATCTGTTCATCTGCAGCAGCAGCCTGAAAGGTGGAATTTGCCTGTGTGACGCTGTTAAGAACTGCCAGCTTTCACAGATTGCTGTCACTTTAAATCAAGTTAGATTGTATTTAATTAAGCCAGCTTATCTGCCATCCATACTAATTACCAGAGTTCATCTTAACTGTATACAGTTCTATTTCCTTAAAGCTGCAAAGCTTATTTCAAATACAGGAATTCTTAAAATTAGTTAATATAAACACCGGACTCCAATTCTAATTCGATAAGCACACTCCATTAGATATGGAGGCAGGAATAAAAACACAGAATGGATATGCCAAGTGTCTTATCCAGACCACAGTTCTAGTTGAAGAAATGTTTTGTCTATTTCATTTTTAAAATATTACAATACACTATTTCTGCAGTGTGTTGTTTCATTTTCTGAACAAGACTCTACGTATTAAGCTGCAGGGAACAGCACCGTATTCTAAAACTAGAGCCAGTGGGGTTCTGCAATATAAATCCTATGGGCATAAACAAAAAGTAGGAGAACATGGTTTTGTCTGTTGTAAACTTCAGGCAAAATATTTCCCATTTGTCATTTAATTGTTTATTTTTAAATTCTGCTTTTTTTTCAATACTTCCTTTTGGTGCTGTTCCTGCAACTTAGCCTGTTTTATTTCCCTAGTAAGACCATTCTGTCTGCTGTCACATTTAAAGGAACTGCAAACAATAACTGTGGATTGTTGCTTCCTTGATAACCAAACTGTAGTCCTGATGAATTTTAATTTAAAAAGACAAGAATCATTTTGTTTCATCTCAGTAACTGAGTAGTAAGTCAGTTTTCGACAGAGTTTATTCTACTTGATCATGAAGATATGATGCTCTGTGTTTTCATAAACTTGCATGCCAAAATTAACCTTTATTAAGGCAAAAAAATAGAATACATATCTTCTATCACTGACTGTTCTAAGAGTCTCAGTTACTGTGAGGGTAAAAAAATAAAGTATTTCAAATAAAGCAAACTACACATTTAGCTTTTATCACAAGGTACAGCAATGCCATTGCTTTGGAGCCTAAATAGTGTTGCTGTGTTGGCATCGTGCAACTCTCTGAGTAATTAGCCTTATTAGCTGTGTGCTACATTCTGCAAGGAAAGGATGACTTAGACACTAAAGTATGAGAGAAAATTAATGACTGTGGATTCTAAGGAGGGAGCAACTCATCCATCTCTTTTATGTACTAGCACAGGCAGCTCTGATCTGAGAGTGCTTTTTTTTTCATTCCATTCCAAAATATTTGTAGGATATTCTGTATTAATAATAATTCTGATTAGCTGTATTCAGCTAGCTCTGCAAGCAAAGTGAAACTCTTGGTCATCACTATCATTGACTCACATCATAGGGGAGTCTTGGTGTGCATGAATTCGATTCCTTTTTGATAAAAAACAGGAAGATAACTCCAGGTTCTCACCAAATGCATTCCAAATGTGTGTGAGGTTTGAACTCAATGTAAAGTAAACTGCCCTGAAAAACATATCATATGGCATGGACATTGGGTCCTTGGCACCAGGTATTTTACTCTACAGCTTTGCTCCCACTAGCCCAGACAGGAGCAAAAGTCCTCCCAGGCTGTGTACAAGCAGCCTGGGTAACCAAGCCAAACCTGCAAGTTCTCCTGAGGTTCTTCTGAGCCTGAACTTCCAAGATGTAATATGTTATCATTGTCTTTGCTGTACTCTTTGGCATGAAGAGCTTTGCTCATCATCTTTGTAAATGCCTTAGAAGTAATTGTAGGCTGCATTGGCTCCCTCTTATGCTCTTCGCTGGACTAAACATGCCCAGATCCCTCTGTCTCTCTGTGCTTTTGGCCTCCATCTCCGTAGGCTCTCCAGTTTCCTCCACATTCTCCTGATTTGGGATGCCCGGAGCTGGGCACAGCGCTCCTGGTGCAGCCTCTTCAGTGTCAGGGAGAGGAGTCTAATGACAGCCAGAGAGAAACTGAGGCTACACCATCCAAATGTAGCCCAGAGCAGGGTCTCTTATTAACAGTGTTCAGACTGGATATATAACAGCTCTACACTTTAAATTTAGGATCTCACCTGGTGTGGTGTGTGGACAGTCAAATGGAAAGCTTGTGATGTAGCAAGGACTTAATTCTTCTTGGACCATTGTCAGAACACATAAGTATAGTATATTTTAAAACATCGATGCATAAATACATTGTATTGCATTATTCCACTTAGAGGGAATGTTTTCTGAAAATGTCTCTGACTTTTTTTCACATCAAAAGTTTGCGAACGAAGAGCTGTGGTAATTCAGATAAATTTAATTAAACCTGACTGTACTTTTGAGCCTTTTGGTATAGACTTTTTTTACCTTAATGAAGACTTCAGGAGAAATAACTCTCTGGATGTTTCTGGATTGCTTTCTGTTAATGAAAATAAGTGGTAATTATACCACACATTTCATAATCATAAGTGTAATATTTCAAAGATACACTTAAATAGTGAGAAGGATATTATTAGTTTGGTGTAATAAATTAAATTATAGATTTCACACTTTCCTAGATTTTTTTAGATAAAAACATTATGAATCTGTGACCATGATTCTATTAACAGACATCTGACTCAGGTGTGTCATCTGTGGCTCTGCTTGTGGCTCTAGAGCATTGTTAGATTTGCATATGTGTCTCTTATTTGCAACAATATGGGAAACGTCAAATCAGTTGTAATCTGTTGTTTTGTTTCAGAGGAGTTACTCAAATAATGCATTACCTGCATCATTCATAAGTTAACTTCATTTTTTATCACATGGCACTCAGAGCTAGTGCTTTACAACAGTTACGTTCTATTTTCGGAAATAACTTAGCAACAGTGCTATCTCTGTGTGGTGTCAGCTCAGTTACAATATTGCAAAATCCATCACATATAGTCTTGTGAAAGAGAATACAATTTATTATCTACACAAGATTTCACTACTAACCAAACTTCTTATTTGACGGTATGTGTAAGTGGTAGGTTTCATAAATGTGTTCAGATTAACTAGGACATACTGAACTTAATAATAATTTTGGTGTCATTGTCATAATGTATCATTATCAAAACATCATTTTGCATGGTAAGAATAACATGATATCAAAGCTAGATATTTGGTATTATAGGAGGAATCACATTAGCAAAAGATAAATAATGCTATTAATGATAAATAATGGTTTTAAAATACTATTAAAGATGGTGAATAAAGTAATACATTTGAGACAATGTTGTTAGTTCATGCTATTGATTTGTTTCTAAGTATTGAGATCTCTTTCATCTTTGGTAGAACCCTTTTTTCCATGGTGTTTCCTATTTGTAAAATTCAGCTTTCTGGAAACTAAATAGAAATCAAAACAATAATGAAATTCTGACTGCTGAATTTACAAAATGAATTCAGCTCCACTGAATTGTAATATGCTACAATATTAAAGAGTGTATGAAGCATAATTTTGGCTCATACTAACACATTTCTGTGGTTTTGCATGTATTGTTATACATGCTAACACTTCCATGTGTTTTTTTAACATACAATTTGGGGATTAGATCCCTGCAGTTGATTTTCATTAATGCTCTGTGCTAAGGGTTCATTTTAAAGTGAAAAATCTGTATCCCTAACTAAAAGAAGAGTTTATATAAATATTGCTAATAGCATCTTTTTCCACAACACAGATACAATAGCAGAAAGGAGGGCCCTAAGAGAACACGTGTATCCTAAGCTGAGAGAATTCTGCAGAGAAAACTATGGCCTGGAATTTCAGGTACGCTTCATTGTTGAATCTTGCATTAATTTGTCTTGAAATTTACTCTATTTAGAACAGATAACATTTTTAAATATCATTGGTAAAATAGACACTTAGAAAAACTTTCTTTCACAGAATCACACGCAGAGTTGTTGGGGTTGGAAGGGGCCACTGGAGTGGAGGTCACCTGGTCCATTCCCCCTGCTAAAGCAGGTTCACCTGGAGCAGGTTGCAAAGGTTTGCATCCAAATAGGTTTTGAATATCTCCAGAGAAGAGGACTCCACTCCCTCTCTGGCCAGTCTGTTCCAGAGCACTGTCACCCTCACAGTAAAGCTCTTCCTCATACTTAGAACTCTGGCTGTGCCCCAGATTCTGCCCATTGCCTCTTGTCCTATTGCTTGGCACTACCCAGAAAAGCCTGGCTACTTCCTCCTGACACCTGCCTTTATGTTATTTGAGTTCTCGGATAAAATCCCCTCTCATTTGTGTCTACTCTGGGCTAAACAGGCCTAGCTCTCTTAGCCTTTGATGTACTTAAATTGTTTTACAAGCAGATTTGAAGAAAATTCTAATTAGATGAAAAAGCACCACCTGTATTTTAGATATCCAGAGTATATGAGAAGAAATAGTGTAACATCTGAATTACTGTGTTGTGTTTCTAGAAACCATACTTAAGTTCCACTGTAATGTGGAAAATAATTTAATCAGGTGAATACCAAAACTGATTATCAAAATGAATTGAACATGGTGCATTTTTATTGTGATTTTATACTATGGAATTTGCTTTCTTTAATGTCAAATGTGGCATTCCCATTGCTTCAGTAAGTTAATGTTTTCCTTTGTGTTATGGAAGACATAGACCCGTACACATCTTTGGCAAGAGCCAATTGGTAATAAAAAGAGCTGTATTTGATTTAAAACAAGTGTGTTCGACATCGCTGTTAAAGTCAATGGTGCTTTAAATCAGGTATGTCCTAATTCACAGTCCCTTATATGGCAGCAGGCATGGTGCTGCTTCTCTGCTAAGAGAAACAAATACAGCTTGTGATGTTGTAAAAATGTTAACTTTTCCAAAAATTATGGCTCTGCATCCACAAGTTTTCCTCGCATATTTAGTGACCCCAAAAATTCATCTCTCCAGAGTGTAGCTTAGTTGGAAACAGCTAATGCCTTTTATGCAACATCCTGTTCCTCCCAGTGTATTATTCTTGATGCGCATGCAGCTGGTTGTTAATCAAAATAACAAGTTCTTAAATTAGGATATTTGGGTTTAATTCCCTGAGTCACAGTGGAGTTGCTGAATCTGCATGGTGGTAAATTCCAGTGATTTTTGATTATGGCTATAAAAGAATTTCATCTGAAGGTCCTAGCTCATCAGCTGATTGGGAAGTCCCAGCTGCAGTGGTACATTAAAAGAATAAAAGAGATTTAATTAATATTTTTCTTGTATTACTACCATGTGGTATTCATTGAAAATATCAACCTCTTATTTCTGTTAGCTTTGAGGAGACATCTTGGTGAGGGAAATGTCTCTTCCAAGTAGATCATAATCCACTGAATTCTTTGTGAGAGGATATATGTCTTTCTTCAAACAGATTGTAGTGTAGTCTCTAGGGAAGGAATAATTAAGTTTACTCTAGTTGATATTCGTGGAAGCAAATTATTTTATTATATAGTTTCAACACCAGTAGCATCTTTGTGTGATATGACGTCTGAAAGACAGCTCTACTGACACAGTTCAGAAAACTGCTAGAAAGTTACCACATTTCTGTGGAAGCAGAGTAAGAAAATGTATAAAAATAACCAAGAAAAAGTAGTAAAGCCTTTTGAAAGAGACTCTGAGGTAGAATTCCAATCCTGATACACTAAATTTCTTAGGTTAGCATGCAAAATCAAGACTACAGTTTTTAGTGCAGTGTTAAAGTATTATGTAATTTTCAAATGCAGGAGTAAATTTCTATTTCTCTGTACAGAACAGAGCACATAACTTTTCATCCTGATATGTAATCTTCTACTGACCAAACAAGAACTACCTTGCATATGACTACTATAAATGCATTATTCAGGACACCCTCTACCTAATAAATCATGACCCAAATGAAAAGCATTTCCCATTGCCTCACTCATTTTCATGAGTACATGCATTACTTCAAGTTTCACTGAGTCACCTGGCTGCACTCAAAATTATTTCAGTTGTTGCAAAGGATGAGATCTGTGAGGTGTCATCAATCTGGTGGGAGGTGTTAATGAACATAATCACCATATGAGTGGAAGCAGAACTGACTATTTTCAATCACACTATTAATTTGTTAGCTTGATGGTGGTTTTTTGTATGAGAAAATATTTCAGAAAAAGATACACATATTGGCTAAGAAAGCAAACGTGCTGAGAAAAAGACTTCTAGAGTGCATGGTTGTTTTGACCTGAAATACAGTACTTTTACAGGAGAGGATGGAGAGGATAAAGAATGTAGCTGCAATTGAAAATTTTGGGAGGATAACCAAGCGTAGTTAATTATCAGCATACACTTTCTTCTTCAAAACAATGAACTGTTTCAAATCATTTTCAACAGGATATATATGCTAGAAGGAAAGTAGAATTTTGCATGAGTGATTTTTTTTGTTCTTTTTTAAGCGCTTGGAAGTGATAAAAATAAAACAATTTCATCTCCTAAGTAAAATCTGTAAAACTGTAGGATTGGTAGGACAAAAGCTAAAGTAAGCAAAAGGAAACACTGAATTATGAATGAAAAGTCTCTTGTTGGGTGACTAGTGTGGAATTGAACTAGACCAGTGTCAGTCCACTGAGGGTAAGGAGCTCTTGCAGAGGGCACGAGTTGTCATATGACCTTGGCACCCTTACAGAAAGTTTGAGCGAGTGTTTGTCACACCGTTTTTCCAAGCATAAGTAAAAACATGCTTCAAAATCAGATATAATTGTCTCCTTGTTCCATTTCTTTAGTGTTGTATATCCTATTTGGTTTAGTTAGCATAATGAGCAACTAATGAGACCTTACTTTTAAATTCTTGATGTCTTCAGAGGTTTGTTCAGTAAAATATTTACTCTTATGGGACAAAATTGAATCATGTTATGATACTATGCACCAAATCTGTTACCCCATAAAATAACAAACAGCCACTGAGCCCCCACAATTATCTGGTGCTCCAGGGACTTTCCTCTTCACATTTAAAGAATTAATGTGATTTTTGAACAGTTAATTAAAATAGAAATTGCTTTCACATTTCAGAAGAACCTCAGCAGCAGAATAAATTCATTCAGCCAGTAACTAAAACATTTTTTGCTGTATGCTAAGATCTGTATCTGAGGGATCTTATAATGAGAGTATTTAAGCTTTATCATACATCATGCAAGTAATCAGACAGATTAATACGATGTGAAGTTTGATAATAAAGTTGTATTAATAAATAACAGAAAGTAGAGAGGAATGGAAGACTTTTCCTAATGAGACTAAAAGAGAAAGGACAGAAAAGCAATCTGTGCAACTGAGCAAAATAGGAAAGTTATTTGAAATGCAGTTTTGTAGAGCAGAAAATGCATGTTCCAGCAAAATTTTGCAAGAGTTTCTGTGAAAAATAAAGATATTGAGTGTATTTTCTTGGAAGTGTAAGCTACACTAACACTGCCGAGAAAATGCACTCAATAGTGTTATTTACATTCAATGCATTCCATACGCTGCATTTTTCACTCATCATGAGTCACACAGGGCACTACCTGTCATGTTTAGTAACAATGTGCCTGCTCCAGCAAACACTGATGTGAGTCACAAATGTTTAAAATAGAAATAATCCATGAGACTATTGGTAGTGCAATTGTGCATAGGCATAAATAGCAATAGGATTTGGTCTTAAACCTTGGTATTGGTAGGAGAAATTTCCCAAGAAGATTAACCAGCTGTAAACTGCTGAAAATCAGTTTTACATCAACTCATCATTAGCTCTTATATCTTCAGGCTAATTTTATAATCTGTTTAGACAACAGCTAATTTTATGGTTCTGTTTCTTGCAGAGTGCTTTCGCAGAACAAAAAACATTAAAATAAACTGTAATTATATATTCATGTATTAATATAATTTTTATTGGTTTTTTTAACTATCCATTTGGACTTTTTTTTTGTTAAAATTACGTACAATATGTTAAGAATCAGTTGCAAATGAGAGAGTAGTAGCCTGTACCGTGAGTTTTAGTCCAAAAGTAATTAATACATATGATCACTATCTTTTTTAATTTGATTTCCCACTGTAAGAATTCAGCCTTTTAGTTAAAATGCATAGTGATATCACAGGTCATCACTTAATTTGTTCAAATAAGTATAACATGAATATTCTTCCACAATGTTTCTTCCAGGAGTTTGCTTGCAATTATTAGGGTCACAAAACTGAGTCTGGAGCTAAATATGAAAGGCTGGACAGCAAGCTCTCTGCCACTGCATATCTGTACAATCTCTGCTTCCAAAGTACAAAGATAGCTTACAAAGGAAGTATGATAATGCAAAAACATTCCTATTCTTTCTTTTGAGCCATGTGCACAGGATGAGTTTATATCCTGTGGGTAAAAGTGACACTTGTATCCACAGGCTATAAAATCATGGTCTTATCAAGTCATGGTCTTGACTGTGCACCACAGTGAGATTCCCATTAATTTTCATGGAGCCAGGATTTCTTTCAATTCTTTTGTCATTATTCTTACCTATTACCATTATATCCATTATATGCAGCCTAGTGGCAAACAAAAGACTACCTCAAATCAAGATCCTGTCATGCTAATCTCCATATGATTATGAAATGAGAGACTGTCCCAGGAGGAACTATCTGGAAGGGAAATGAAGAGGCTGGAATTCTCATTTGTATGAGGAAACCCTGCCAGTCTGTGTAAGGACTGGATGTAGACCTCATGCCTTTTAACCACTTTGAAGAGCAAAGCTTAGTGCACAGGATGTTGGCAAGGCTAATTTTTAATTTGATTAGTAGAAAGGGCATATGAGAGGTAACTATGTTGTGTAATGTTTTCCAGGTCATAGACTTATACTGGGGAGTTGAAGCAGATGAATGGGACAGTCCTGAGCTGCAGAAGACTCGCATGAAGCTGCTTGAAGATTGCTTGAAAAGTTCTGCAGGTCCATGTTTTGTTGTGGGTATAAAAATAATGTTTTACTTTACAAGAAAAATATAATGTTATCTATACTAACATGCATGATTCAGTAAAAAATGCCTAATTTTCTTCTTTCTAAAATATTTTATGTTCATCGTGTGCATTTGCTATGAAAATATTTCCCTGTGCAGCTTTGTAGATTAACAGTGATTACTCAGTATTAGTGGAGAGGAAAGTAGGATCTTTAATGATCAGTCTTCATAGCAAGATGGGTATCACAACAGAATTATTGACAACTTGTTTAAGGAGGCCACAGTTAATGAATTCTTGGTACTTCTCACACGTGTATTATCAGCTGGCCTAGAAAGACTTAGAAAAAAGCAGCAGCAGTGAAGAACTATCTGCTCTGATCAGCATTTGCTGTTTTGTGTCATAAACCCAGGACAATTTAGGATGCCAGCTATTAGAGAGTGAAAAGACTGGAGGTCAGTGACAACTGAGGAGGCTCTGAGTCTGTCATACACTGATATGCAACTGATTGTTCTCTCCATGGTCACTTGCTACACTTCAATGCAAAGCAGTCTGAAGACCATATCTTCCCTATCCCAAACTTTCTTTTTTATGATATATTCGCCAAGAATAAAATACTTTACAAAAGGTACAAAGTTTTTCTCCTTTGTACCTAAACATAGCTAAGTCAACTCTAAGTCTTTTCATTATAAGACAGAGAAAAAATCTCCAAGTCCTTGATTATTTTTTTAAGGGAAGAATGTTAAAGATTTTGTGAACTGAAACCACAGAATCCGGTGGGATGGAAGGGACACAAAATGCTGCCTGCTGTGAAAGCTGGAGATCACGTCTCTCCATGCCAAAGATCAGACAAGGAGCAACCTTGTAGCTTGTGTCATTCTGTACTCAATCTCACCCTTACAACCATCTCTCTTATTCATGCACCTGTTTGCCTCACTTATTTATTTTGCTTCAGAGCCTTGGAGAACAAAGACTTTTCCATGAGAACCCAGTATCTGGAGTTCAGAGCCTGGGCTGGGTTTGATGCTGTCATGGCACTTTTTCACAAGCACACACTGGCCCAGATCTCTAGAGAGTTCGGGTAGCTTTCATCTTGTGTGACTATATTTAGTTTTCTGGGTTTATTTTTCTACTTTCTGTCTTCCCTTTGATGAAAAACCAGAGCTGGAACAGAAAGGCATGGAGTTTTTCATGTAGCAACACCCAGTGTCCGTAGACATGGATTTGTAAAATCTCAGATAGTGAGGGAAACCTTGTCACGTACTATGGCTGCATATTTTAGCAGCTCAGGATCTTGAAGCTTTTAAGAATTGCCTGCCTGATATTGTTACTAAAGAAATCAAGCCAAATCAGAATTTTTAAACATAATGAAACAGTTAGTGAAGAGGTTGCAGTGAGCCAATGACTTCAGTATTTATTTTGGGTTTTCCAAATATGGGTCAAAGTAGTAGCTCTCCCAGTGACTAGACTGGCAAAACCACAGAAATCTGTTTGTGCACATTTGTTTTTCACTCTGCTGTACCATAGTGAGATGGGGTTTATTCATTTACAACAAAAATTGAAGATGATTTTACTCCAACAAGCATAATTATTTTTAATTTATAGTAACATAATGAAAAATTGACTTTGGCACTGCAGGCTTTGGGAAACTTGCCATTTCTTGAGAAAGTTCTATAAAATGTGCCACTTCTCATCAGCTAGTGGTTTTTTTTGTGTAGGGTTTTTTTGGGTTTGGTGTTTGTTTTTTTTTATTCCTCAATTACCACTTTTTGAAGTGAGACAAAGATCTGGGATTAAATGGAACTATTCAGGATTAGCTACTTGATATATATTGATTCTAGAAAGTGTTTCTTTATGGCAATTTTTGCCTGCATTGTAATATTGGATGGAGAGAAAATTAAATTCAGTCCTTAAATTAGTGCAGTGAATAAGTTGGAAGTCCCAAGCTTTTCTCCAAATATGAAACAACAAAATCCAAATTAACACATATTCATAAGCACAAAGAGGAGACAGTTCTGAAAAAATGCAAAACTAATTTCCTGTGAACACTGAGTTTGGGAATGTACAGTTCCTCTTTTGACTGCTACATTGCCTCTATTAATACTTGATTCAGTTAAGGGAGAGGAAAGTTGTTTGGATTTTGGTAAGGCTGAGGTTTTTTGTTAAGTTGGGGTTTTTGTTTGGGGGTTTTTCTGCTGTATAAAATCAGTGCCTATTATATTATTTTAGTCATTTAAATACTTATAGCTTTTACTCTAGATAAATACATACCTTGCTATTTTTAACCTACAGAATAATTTATGAAGATTCATTTATGAGGGGAAAATACTTTCAATACAAATTTCATGCAGAAATTTTGTCTTTCGAATCTACATGGGAAGATTGAATACAGCATATTTATTAAATTGTGAACTTCTTAAACTCCACATTGCACAACTACCAAAGGAAAAATGCATTCAGTGCATCGCTGCAAATTCTAACACAGAGGTGCTTTTCCATGTGCATAGCACCACACAGTCTCTGCCTGAACTGCTGTCCTTGCATGACTATGTCCTGAAAGATTGTAAAATGAAAAACAGAAATGGAAATTAAATGTCAGTCTGTTAGCAGTGAGGATTCATTCAGTTAATGCTTGGGATAGTACAAATCTTAAAGATTATCTCCATCCATCATTTAAAACATCTGGACCAAAGAATAGTAAAAACATTTTCTATCTACTCTGAACAGCAATTGGAATTTACATTTGCCCTCTCAAATTACTGGCAGCTTGTTCTTAATTTGAACCTGTTAATGGTATAACCAGTTATCTTCCTTGTTTGCTGAGGGAGAACAGATGACCATGTAGAAAAATGAGAATCACCAATTTGAATTGGGTCTCACCATGTCCTCAAGAGTTGCCACCTCTAAACAAATGTAACCTGAGCTCTTGCATCATCCCTTGTGTTTTCACTGGTCCTCTCAGGTACCTCAGCAGACATTTCTGAAGCTCCTCTTTCCACAGACCTACTGGGGATGTATAAAAGCTCTTTTCTGCACTTTCAGTCCAGGGCAAGCGCAGGAGGAAGTGACTGACAGGCCTGAACTCAGAAGCAGCACATGCATCCTTTCCTGAACAGTCCCTAGGGAAGCATAAAACTCTTTCAACTTTCGTAGACCTAAAGAACCTAACATTTTAAATATGGAATTCCAGTAGGATTTTGAAAGAATATTAACAATTGACAATATTTGGCATGTCCTTAAATCACACTGAAATTGAAGAGGAACTATGGTAAATTACAGAATGCATGTTTCTACTGTTTGTATCTTTGTGTTCCTCAGTATAATGCATGCTTTAATTGTTCCATGAAGTATATTGCTGCACTCTCTCTGCTTAGTACAAATGATTAAAATTAATTTTGAGTGCATTCCAGCTCAGAGAAAATTCCAAATTATATTATTCCTGCTCTGTTGGATCTCCTCAACTCCAGGTTCAGTTCTGATGTTACTTTAAGATTTATTCAGAATGTAAAAACTAAATACACACAGGTTCTGGAATGTCTGAGTTTTATTTTGCTTTTGCTTTCCTGGGAAAATCGTCACACACTTTAAGTTAGGGAGGCAAAAGTCAGTCAAATGTGTCTATACTAAAACATCCAGTTCAGGGGGAATGCTTAGTACCCAGTGCTTCTGTGGAATTCAACAGAAGTTAGGTGTTATTTCAGTATTTACTTTCCCCAAGGACACAGCTCTATTTATAGTTTTTAAGTGAATGAAGAGAAATACCTGGAGCCAGACATGGCAGAACATTCACCTCTTCCAGTAAAGGAAATTTCAAGAAAGAAATATCAGATTATTACTTTTCTTCCCACTCTGCCTCTGATTCAGAAGCCATCCAAATATGAACTCCCTCTAATATAAGTGGGTTTGGGGTTATATCAGGAATGGCTCCATCGGATTTCTTGGCATTGATCTGGAGTAAAGTATATGTCTGCAGACACCAATCCTATTTTAGATGGACTTGGCCAACAGTAAAGATTCTTCTGTAAATATCAAAGTAGAGCTTTGTATATTTTGAAACCCTTCAAAATAGACAAAGTAATCAATTTTAAAGACAAAATATGCAACTTTCCCCCCAGCAAAGCCAGCTTTGGTCTTCTTTCACAGCCTCCAGACGGAGAGGATGTCTATCCCTTTCCATATAGTTTGGCTCTGAACAACAGATATACACAGAAGGTGAAATCAAGCATGGGGGGGATATTACATGATTAAGCTATTGTAAGTGAATTCCTTCATCTGCTTTGTGAATGGGAATGTATTTTCCTGTGAATCATCTCTGATTCTCTAAATCTTAAATACTTACCCTTTTTTTATACTTAGCCCATTGAAAACAGGTACGAGATTAATCAGACAGCTTTCCCATGTAACACAGAAACTGCATGGATTTTTATATAGTCTAAAAATAACTTGCATTTGCAGTCAGAAAGCTGCACATTATTTTCTGCTAAGTCACTGTACTTCTTTTTCTTGACAGAAATACAATTTCTGGTGCTGCGTTCCAGAAAGGTTAAGTATTATATTTAATATGAATGACCATATTAGCAACAATAAGATTATGTGAAGTCATATTTCCATCATTCTACGTAATGTGTAGAGGAAGAAATAGGCTGCATGAGATTTATGCAATTTATTTTCTCATGACCCTCAAGAGCTTTACCAAACCATCTTCTGAGGTAGTACTGTAATCAGTTAAAGGAAATGATCTGCCCTACAAATGAATCTGTAGATCAAAAATCCAGCATCAGCTATTCTGCAGAAGTGAGAGGGATGGAGAAGACTCTAAACCTTGCAATGCTACTTCTGTGTAAAGAAACAGAATATTTTACAATATTTCGCAGGCAGCTGGTAAGTTCAAAGAGAGATATTAATAGTGCTGCTTGCACCTAGCATATATACCTTCCCTTTTCTCAAATACACACATCCAGTTTAGAGATTCTTTGGTTCTCCAATAATAGACCCAGGAAGAAACATCTACACAAAAAATAACTAGTTCACTTTTCAGTCTGATTATTGTTAAATCCAGCTAGCAGTAGCTGGGTCTTTTTATTTTCCTATTTTTTTCCTTTTTTCTTATTTTTCTTTTTTTTTTTTTTTGTTTTTTGTTTTTTGGGGGTTTTTTTGATAATCAGCATGTATTATTTCACAGGATCCCTCTTTCTTCAATGAAGGATTCTAATTTAAAAGTAAAATAAGAAAAAGTATCAGTATTCTTCATAATGATGCTGTTATGCATCCTTAAGTTATTGCCTCCTCTGTCTTAAAATATTTTCATTCAAGGTAAGGTGCTTTTTTGGAGTTTGTGTCCTGTTAATATGCAATTCTTTCTTTCATAACTGGAGTATCTCACAGAGTAACTTTTTATTTCATTTCACCTTGAAAAAATGAAACATAGAATATTTGCTTAGAAAACTAGGGAGACTGCAATTATTGTGAGTAAATTATATGGGGTTTTTTGTTAGCTCTTTTGCATAGTATAGAAATTACTTTAATGCTTGAAACTGTTTTAAAATGCTTTATTATACCAGTGCTACTCAAAGGTGGAAAATCAGTTCATCAGCTGGCCATATGCTTTGGCAGACTATATACTGTGCCTCTCAGTCATACAATTGCATGGCAGAGGCAAGACAGTGTTTTTATTCAGGTGAGTGGCATAGATATATTTTTGCTATGTTTTTTTTCATTTCCATGGACATCTGCTGCAGAGTTTTTAAACTTTTGGCTGATGATCTGACCTATTACCTGCAGGCAGTACTTAACATTCAGTGTTTGTATGCTTACCATTAATTGTAAGTCAAATAACCTATTATGTAATAATTAGTGTTAGAAAAGTCATTAAGATATCCCAGTAGAAAGGCACTATTTAATTTTATCCCATCCTTGAAGAAGTATGGCAACTGAAAGCTAAGAAAATTCAAAAAGTTGATTTTTTCATCTGTGTTATAAATGGAAGACCAACATTGGTTGGTTTTGAAGAAAAATGTGTTTTGAAATACGGAAATTGTTAAGATTTTTTAATGAAAAGATGGATTTATATTTAATACAATTTAAATGATCAGGAATAGCAATTTCATTGTGACATTTGGTGATGTGAATTGTCTGTACAGATTTTTGACACTAAACACTTTAAGTGGTGCTGGGTTTGATAGTCCATAACCTTTGTTAAGTGCCTAAAGAGTTTGATGCTTGCCTTAGTTTTTTTCTCTTCAGTTCAGTTTCCTTAAAGATACCTTTTGTACTTCTGCATTCCCTCCTTAACTGCTTTGATCATAGTTTTCTTTTAACAGGAAATAGTTCTTTTCATCCAGCAGCTCTGCTACTGTCCTTTCTGTCCTCCCCTGAATTTATAATTTAATAAACAGTTAAAAGGGTTCTCTCCCTCCAAGCATGTGAGAGACCAACACTTGTACATCTGTGTTCACTGGGCCATCATACTGGTAGTATTGCTGGGGAAGGGAAATTATATTTTTCTTGTGCAAGGAATTTTCTAATAATTTCTTTACACCTTTGAAGGACTAGGCTGATAAAGTACCTGTTCAGAGAGTACCAGCCACCAATTGTCCCAAATAACAAAAGCCAAGACCAGCTGGCTTGGCAAAAAAAAAAGAGTGATTTGTTAAAATTAGCACATAAGAATACAAAAATCATAAATAAAAGTTATTAGAACAAGGAACTGGTCAAAATAAGTAATATAGACCATTCCACATGTACTTGCAGAGCCAAGTTGTTGTTGTGTTCTGGTACTTGTTTTGCACACTATGCTAAAGTCTAAATTAGGGGTGCATAATAATCTGCTAGAACTAATGTCACCTGTACTAAAAAAATTTCTGAGGGCCTTCATTTATGTTATACATAAAACATGTTCATTAAAAACGTTTTAGGTGCTTCATTCCACACTACAGAGTCATGGGTCATATCAGGCTCTCAGACTGAATTACTCTATGAAAGTTGTGAAATCGTTTTTTTGACATTTAATTACATAATTAGGTTTTCATTTGTAGGCTTAACAATTACCAATCTGTTTAGCTCTAATAAGAAGGGTGAAAAATAAAAAAAGAAATTTGCAGTGAAATGTCATGTCATGCGTACAACTAGCTTCAGTATTCCTAAAGTCAGGAGGGGTGCTGAAAATTCCAATACACCATCAGCTATTTCTGCCTCTGATAATACTCATTAATTAACACTTTCTAATACCTTCATAGTGGCTGTGTGTGCTACTAAGAACACACTTAATTGCATTACAAAAAAGCATAAATATATGTCTGTTTCCAGTAAGGAGTGTGTCTATGTGTGTACAGTGGGATTTGAATAGGTTTTGCAGTTCTAAAAACCCCTTCTCAGCTGCTGCAACTTTGGAGGTTCCTACAGACCAGACGCCTCTGTCACTCCCTTAAGTGTCTTAGTCAGCCCATTTTGCCTTGCTCAAACTTAGCTCAGTCTAAGCTCCTTGACTCATCGTTTAACACACAAATGCCATCCCAAAATGGTAATGTAGCAGTTACAGTGCCTTTCTGGTGAATACAAGAAGAGCATATTTCACAGAAAATGTAGATATGGCCCCTTCTTGCTTACAAAGTATCCCAAAGAGGGCTGTAAGAGTGCAGAGGAGTGCCAGCTTTTAACTCCAGAGTTTGGTGTCCGAAACCCAGTGCCCTGTCCTCCCAGCTGACTACACTGATAGGCTCAGAATATCTTCCTCCTTTCTGACTCCATGATAACTGTGACCCTGGATACTCAGGAAGGCACATTAAACAGAGTAGTAGGAGAAGCTTTTCCCCATTAGCCACATTTCACCTGTGAGATGCAAGACAGGGCTTCATATCACAATTCTTTCCAGCTTGCATGAGTGTTGAGATTATTTTACAAAGCAGGAAAGGTTAGACCACCATGCCTTCCTCTAAAAGACAACATTGATCTCCTTGCTGTTTCCAAGAAGGGTGCATTCCCCATTCTCTGTAAGAAGGGTAGTGATTTTCACAGACAAGGTTATTGACTTCAGTCTGGGCTATGTGCTACGGTCTTTTATTAAACCTAACCCTTTTGATTTGTTTTTCTACCCAGTTCAACTCTTGTCAACAAGACAAGAGTTGCAGAACCTGTCAGAGTTGATAGAAATCTGAACTTCAATAGGAGTTACCTGCAAGGTCCTGTGCTTTATGAAAGGAAAAATGTACATGCCTGTCAAGAAATCTCCCATGCAATTTCAAAAACAGAGCAAAGTGAGAATAGCACATTTGTTTGGAGGAGAATCAGAGTGAGTGAGATTTTTAGGCAGAGTTAGGCAAAATCTCCAGTCCTTCCTCTTTGCTATATTTATTCACCGACCTCGTTCCTAATTATGTCCTTTTGGACTGATTTTCTCACCTGCATCTATGCTCAGGCTGATCAAAGACCCAGCAATGATAAGCAATGAAGGAAAAGCCAACAAAATTAACTAAGCTGGTGCTGCATGATCCTGTAGAAGACAGGGAGGTTGTAAAGGAAGACCATTGATACTCTCTCAGCCAGGAGAGAGGAGAGTTCTGATGAAGCAAACTGTATCAGGGAAGTAGGTCATGAATTTCTTCTGAGGAAGCACGTTCATTCTGCATGATAGACTGGTAGCTCCTACACACTATGTCCTGAGAAATTACTCATCCTTATTTCATATCTCCCTACCACTAGGAAAAAGCTTTGAGATTTAAAAATACCACACTGTGGGTGATGTTCAGAGTTGAGGGAATTGGCTCATTTACAACCAGATTTGGCTGCTCTCTTTAATTTTCTGAAAGACAGGTCAAGCATCAAGAAACTCCACCATCATTTTCTTTTCTGCACCTTCTATGTCAAGAACTGTACTCACAGCAAAACACTTCAGCATTCAGCGCCTCATCCTTCCAGTCCCAGTTGCAGTCAGTTTTCTTACAAGGTAGTTCAACAGTCCTTTTTTTTTCATGGAACTGAAACCAAGACCTGTCTCAAGTTTCTGAAAGTCATATAGTCCCCCCAGGGTGCTTCTGCAGAGCCTCCAGGGGAAAAGGGAAGAGAGAAATTAGGGCATGGTTCTGTGAAACAACACACTGCAGTATTTCTCAAGCCAAGGAACATAAATACACATCCAGGCAGGTGGAAAAACAATTCTCAGTACAGACATATCTTTATTATGCCTTCAGTTTCCTATTTGCTTCAGCTACTTCAATTAAAAATTGTATTTCTTATGTTTTCTACAGTCAGCTGAAATTCTTTCTATTTACTGGCAGGCTTCAACCTGAGGAGAAAAAGAAAATGAAAATTTTTGATACTGCTCTATGGTACCATTTCTCCCTTAAAAACTAAAAAGGACAAACAGCGTGAAAATAACAGTTCCATCACTGCTGATATATAAATATGCATCCTTTGCAAAGCAAAATAGAAATACTCAAAATAAAATGCCTATTTTGCAAGCTATCATTAGCCTCATTTTATGGCTAGGCATGAGTGTGAGTCAGTGGCAAAAGTATCAGGAACTTACAAGTTTCCATACTGAGATGAAGTAAAAGTGGAGAGAAGATTTGAGATCTGCAGCAGCTCTAATGTTGTGTCTGATAAGCTGCACTGCTTTACAACTCTTGGCAGAGAAGAAGAACGCTGCTCTAAAAGACACTTTGACCTGTACATCCCAGAAATCACAAATTATATAATTTTTGTGCTTTTTTTCATATTTTTAATTTCTAATGGTAGTATTTTTGGGAGACTTAATACCAATGCAACATAACTTTTTTTCCTTTAATAGGCAAAAAAAGCCATCAAATGTATTTATTTATTTGGAGGGCATTCTCCCCGTGTTTCTATCATGAGATCCTTACACTATACCTCATTGCAGCTAGAAGTACCATAAAAAGGAGTAGAGGCACTGATTTTTAGGACATCTCCTGGGCATCAGCTACTCTGCAACTCCAGCTTCCTAAAACTTGGCTTAGTTTAAGCACAGTATTACAGCTTTCTTCACCCTGGTTTCAGTTCCCAGTAAAATGGCTAGGAGTTTTCCTTAACAAGCAATTAACATGTATATTCCATTGAGATAAATTGGAGTAAACATACTTTTCTGGCTTTAGTTCTGATGATTCACTATTGTTTAGCCATTAGCGTTTTTGCTTTGAATTTGAAATGAGTTGGCTATTGTTCCCTTAAGTTATAAAAAAATAATAAAATAGGACATTCTTTTCTGTTGGTTTTTTGGTAGTAAATTCTTGGTTTCAAGGCCTAGCAGGCAGGGACCCAGCTAATCCTCTTATTTTAATTTTTTTTTTTCCCCAAAAAATATGCCTGGCTGTACCTATATATTTTATATCACATAAGTGATTTCTACAGGATACTGTTAGAACAGTTATTATATACTTGCAAGAAGCCAGAAAGAGCTATAGTTGAGCTAGATTTCTTAGGATGGGATGTTAAATAAAAGGCCCTCAAAAACTGGTATCCTGACCATTTGTTTCAGATTTTTAAGATGTGGTTTACTGTATATTTGGTTCTATCAGTTCAGCCCACATTCCTGCAGACCAGGAGGGTAAACATGCCAACATGTTACATTTCTGCATGCCTTCCTTCACTTGAATGGCTTCCTAGGCAGATTTGCACATGCAAATGCACTGTCATACCACCTCCAAATTCAGTATGAAAGACAAGACATAGAATGTAGCCAGCATGCATGTAAAAAGTGAGGTTTGAAATGGAGCATTTCTTGTAGTTGTGCTTGAAGTGATTCTGTCTCCATACATACAAATATAGCAGCTGAAAGAAATTGGTGAGTTCTGGAATCTGATTACAGTAAGTATGCTTTTTAGAAAAAATATTTGGATTAAATCAGAGGTCTTTTAAGCCTAGTGCTAAATAAAAATTTCATTTATAAATTTATCTGTAATTTTGTATATATTAATCAATATTTCACTTACTTTTTTTCTTTTTCTCTTTTGTCTATAGAAGTCTGATCCACTATATAGTAACATACATTTTATCAGCTAACGCGTGTGTGTGTAGGACCCAATAAGCAGTAGAGAAAATAACATATTTTTTTCTGAGAAAAAATGGCTATTTGACTGAAATGTATGGCTTTAAAGACGAAAAAAGGTTTTATTTCATAAGAAGGGTTTTACTGCAAAAGGGAGGAAGCCTAGAAGCAAAGGCCGAGGAAGTGGGGAGTTAGGTCTCTGGTCCCAGGATAAAGAGAAGGCAGTGAACAGTAAGTGACTGTAGGGGAGAGGGGGATCCAGAGGACTTCGTAGCCCTTGTTAGTCTTGCAAACCATGGAAAGATAAGATTCATGTTTCTGTTGCAGTTAATATTCAGTTGCTTATACAATGCTATGAGATTGCTTGCACAGGAAGGAGCTGCAGTAGCAGGACCTTTGGTGTGTGACTGTTACCCCACCATTCAGGCTCTGAAGCCTGATAAGTAGGGTTTATACCTGGTGGCCACAGGCTTGTCCTCCTTCCAGTTCAGGGGAGGTTTTGAAACAGGGGTTTTGCACCATGGGTGTGCTTTGTTATTGCATGCTTTGCTCCAGGTGGTTGCCCACAAGCTACATCGGATTTCCGTGCGAGGCCTCCTGCTGAGGCACAGCGTGATCCAAACTGCAATCCACAGCTCTCCTGGGAATGGTAGAAGGACACCTCTGGGACATCAGTAAGACCAGCCTTTTCCAGCCCCTGACAACAGATGAACTAAATACCCCATGGTGTTTTAAAAACACTTAAATCCCTCTAAATTTCAGCCCACAGTGTGAAGCATTGAGCACCTCTTCAATAATGTGTGATACTCATTCTCCTAATGGAGCTGTCCTACTTTGAATAAGTTTAGCCTTAGTTTAAGCTTATAATGATTTTGCAGGCTGAAATGTGAGTCACTCAGGACCTCATCACAAGGGTTCAAGGCTTCCCTCCTTCAGTAGTGAGCAGTTTCTGTAAGAAGGACAGAGCTGAGAATTAGTAAAAACAGCTTCCACTAGGTTATGGCTAATCTGTCCCAGCTCTGAGTCCCAGCCCAGGCTTAATTCCCTGCACTTAATTCCTGTGTTGCATGGGACAGTAATACTTCCTAATTCCTTATGGATCTTGCAAAACCAAATTGTTTAAGAAGTGCTTGTACACAAGGAAGTATATTAAGCTAAAAAATTAACTGTGGTTAGATTTAATTCCTCAAAGATGATTTCTTGAATGCTTATTCTTCAAAAAGCTGGCAATACAGGACTGCTCTGGGGAGAGACAGAGAGGACGTATGCACTTCAGTGTCACATGTCTTCACAAAGACCAAGAAATAGGACTGATTCCAATTAGTCCAGAAGAAGATCATTGGATCAGATCTCTGTTGGAAAAATGGCAAAAAAATGTGTTGATCTTAAGTTGACAAGTACCTGAAACCACTCCATAAAACTTTACAAGTCTGACTTCTCAAATGGCTTCATTTGCAGATGTCAGTATATACTTTCTTTTAAAAAAAGATTAATTAAACTAATCAGTAATTAATATAATTTGCTGTTATTTGACAACTGGTTTTTATTAAAATTACCACCAAATATCTTTGCTGAAATTAAATATATCTAAAATTTCAGCTTGTTCTGGTATGGCATCGGAATTCATGAATATTTTAGTGATGATGTCTGAACAAATCATATGACATGCCATGTGAATCCCTCATATCTCAAGATCAACTCTAAATCTTACTTTTGTGTCCTCCTTTTGGTCATTATTGTGACTGTGCCTATAATTTTAATATCTTTCCACACCAAGAATGAAAAATATTTCCCATCTTAGAGACAGTAGTTTTTTTAACCTTCATTTAATAGTGACTTCAGCCTCAAGCTCAACAAAGCATCCCTGATGCAAACCACAATGGATGGGGCTCTTGAGATTTTGTCTCTTGGAAGGTGTCCCTGCCCAAGGCTAGGGACTTAGATGGTCTTTGAGGTCCCTCCCAGCCCAACCCATTCTATGATTCTGTGAATCTGTGAAAGCTAACAAAGCTACTGCTGAGGTTGCTCTGTGTTAATTCTGTAAAGTTTTGTCAGACACAAATGGTTGCTGAGGGTTTCATATGTTTCTCAGCCTGCTGAGAATTGTTTAATACAGTTCAATCCCCTTCAGTCTAATGAGTCTTTAATTTGTTGTTTTACTATTAAAGGAAAATGACTCATCAGGTGGGAGATTTTGGTTCACGAGTCTGCATATAAAACTGTCTCTTGATAGTGAAAACACAGTGTAAACATTGCTGTTCCTTTTAGAAATAATTCCCTATAATAATCATCAAAATGCTACAATGTTGTTATCACAAATAAAAGTTTTAGGTTCTCAGTGTAGAGTACTATAATATATTTCAAAAGGACCTGAAATAATGGTAATTCTTATTTACAGACTATGTATGAAACAACATGAAGATTGTGAGAAATTGTGTTTACTTTCAATCCTGTTGCTTCATTTTTCTTTATTTTCCTAAGAAGAAATCTGCATTTACTTGCATGTATAGAGAAATGGAGATGGGACAGATATTTCCAGAGGCTGCTGCAAGCCTCTGACACAGATGCAGTTCAGACACTGAGGCTCCTGAAGGAAAAGTGCAGTTCAGAGCTTCTCATTGGGGCTCTAAGGTTTATGTGGTTTTACAACACCCTGGTGATTACACTCATACACTTAGATATGAATTTAGCCAGAATGACACCAAAGAGTGAAGGGAATGAGATACTTCCAAGCGTCACCTCTAACATGGGAAGATGTAGTTTTCACAGCATGTGCCTGCAAAGGCACCCATCCTAAGACTGTCATGCAGCCTTAGGAACAAATAGTGTATTAAAATTCCAGCAAATCCATATAGTCTGTTTATACCCCTTAGTCTTTTTTTTTAATTTAATAGTGCTACTGCTAATGAAAAACATGCAGTGCATCTAGAGGAAGGTGCATTTGGGGGAAGAACTGTTCCCCAGGAACCTGGTGTGTTTATGTGGTGTAACCCAGCATTTGAGCATTGGTTTCTCAGTAGAAAACAGCTGCACTTCCTCAGCATGCCTCCTGCTCCCAGCCTGGGGTGTGATACCACAGTCCTTCAGAAAACTAGTGTTAGTCACTTCTGAACTCTCCAGTAAAATGAAGAGTTTTGTTTCAATGCCTCCATTAAAGGAGCAGTAAAACTGGGCTCTTGGTTGAGGCTAGTCTGAACTAGAAAGCACAGGAGTGACTCCATGAAGAGTTTCCTACCTCATAAAATTTTCTACTGGGATATTCTTTGAGTGACTGACACTGAGTCAGGTATTAATACCAGAACCTCAGGTAACTTTTGTGTAGGGCTCTAACAGGAACACAGCTGCAGTGCAGTGCCTGGGATGGCCCTGCTCTAAATGATACATCTGCTCAGCACTGTATTTAGGGTTTGCTGGATCATGTCAAAGTTCTTTTTTTATTTTGTTTTGCTCAAGTCAGGAGGACAATCCCTAATAAAGATTATTTACATAATGTCTTTTGCAATGACACGAGAGGCATAAAAAAAGTCTTGTCTTTTCATCTTAAAGTAAAACCAGTCATTACTTAACTATAGCACAGTGAAGAGAGAACAGCATAAACTGTACCAGAGAAGCAGAAAAGTACACAGAATAATTCCAAAACAAATTTAGTTGATTAAATGCAGTACATTAAAATCAGACAATAATGTTGACATTTTAGTACTGGTAATGAAGGGCCTGGATATTGATCTTTGCTCAGGCAACTGTCTATTGAATCCACTGGACTTGCATTCAGAAAAGTGGAGCCTAATGAATTCTAAGTAATAATTTCTATACAAGGTAAAAGCTCCTCTGAAAGAAATTCATGAGAGATCTATGTCAACCTGAATGTGAAGAGGCTTTCCACTTCAGCGTGATATAAGTTATTAACCTCACTTGAATGAAGAAGGAAAATAATACTATATTTTGTTTAACCTCTGCAGCTTCAGAATTCCAAAATTACAGGGCTCTATGAATAGATCAGAACAGTAAAAGCTTTGAAATTTTCCCCAGCTATCTTATTATGTGAAGCAACACAGTGCTCTCTGAGGAGAGCTACTAGCTGAAACGATCACAAATGGAAAATGAATTTAGATTATAGAAATACTGGATCATTTTATTTCATTAAATTAGTTATTATATAATTCTACTTGCTGAACACATTCATTCCATTCTCCTGACTCCTTGATGTATGCTGTGAATGGAGCTATGGTGGGATCTGAACGTGCAGCCAGGCAAACTTAACTTTCCCCTAAAGCCTCTCTATTGGAGAAGCTTCTTGAAGGACTCGGGTGCTGTGACTTGTCAGAAACTGGATCCTGGGCCATATGAACTATCACAATTCCTACATTCCTTTGCTTCTCCTGAGCAGTGGACAGACTTGACTTGTTTCTGTCCACCAGCTCTTTGTCAGTGCTCATTTGTGGAGGGAGCCAACTGCTTGCCATCAGAGCCAGCACAGTAGTTCAGGAATTCTCCCTAGTCTGCTCCAGGCAAAAATCAGCCAGGTTAGTTGACACAATCTCAGGGGTGGTCTGAGCTAACTGGTTTTCCCTGGAAAGATTAGAAAGCGTTTTTGCACTGCTCTAATGTCTGCTGTGGGGCTGCAGCATCTGGCATGGTGAGCCACTGGAGTACCATGTGCCAACATAGCTGGGTTCAGCAAAGTGTCCTGCTGCTTCGTGCTTTTGTAATCAGTGAAGCAGGCTTCATCATCATCAGTTATTGATTTTCAGGGTGTTCTCTGGAAGAATTTAAAACAGCTTCTCATTATGATGAGTGGTTAAAAAATAATGAATATTTAGATATTATTTACAAACACATTCATTTACATTTTTAGAGCACTACTATATTTGCATTAGCATTACTTTACTAAGAGATCTCTCTGATTCAAATCAAGATTCCGATGCTGTTGGTTCCTCTCCACATTGAGTACTCCGTCTCATTAACACAAGATTTTTGCTGAATACATTTTAAATGAGGAAAGAATTTTTTTAAATCACATTATAAATTAAGTAAGAATTCTCACTGAGTATTGTGGACAAAGTATTTAATACAGAATTGATCTGATGATCACAAATTTGAAAAAAATTGTCAAAAGATTGCAGTAATTTCCTATAACCTTATTGTCTATGAAGGTGTAGGACATTACAATCATATTTTAAAAAAATGTTTACAGACAGTAAACTACAGAACAAATTTCTTTTAAAAAAATATATTTAGAGCACCACAACCAGTATTTTAATCCTCATTTTTTAAAGGGAAGTGTCTCCTGTGCAAGTAGAAATTGATTGGGTTTGATCAATCTCTACTCAGTATTTGCTCCTTCCATGCCCCACTGTTCATCCAGCTACTGGGGCAAAGACAACAAGAATAGAACACAGCAAAGCAGCTTGTGGTTCTGCAACCCTGATCCTTGCTGGTATAAGCCACAGTTTCAATTTGCTTTTGTGTGTGAGGGTGATCTCAGCCTGTGACTAATGGAACTCAGCAATACATGAGTCAATACCATGCTAAGTATATAGGGTATTTTTTAATTATTTCTGTTGAATCCCTTTGTATTTTTACTACTAGTTAGTGCTATGAGAGGTAATACATCAACTTGAAATTTTCTAAGTCATCATAGTAAAATACAGCTCAGTACAGGACCCTTAGCAATAATTCCTGTCACACAGTATGGATCCCTTCCTGGTAATTTCAAAGTCATTACACTACTACCAGACTTACTTTAAGGAAATTCAGATGCTGAGGACACTTTTTGCATAATGAACAAGAAAAATTTAATCCCTTCTTTTCTGTGTAAATACATAGGGTCTGTTGGGAGAGAAGTATGGGAACATCCGAATACCGGGGGAAGTTGAGTCAGCAGAATTTGAAATGATCCTGGATGCTGCTGTAGAGGCCAAGCTAGAGACAAGGATTTTAGAAGAGTGGTACTGCAGGGATGAGAACGCAGTGCCACCAGCATATTACCTCAGACCAAAATCAGAAATGCTGAAGAACTACCAGAATACGGTAAGTCATAGTCACCTGCTCACAAAATTTTTCTCTATCTGTTATGGTGGCAGGCAGTCTCCAAGGCCAGGGGAATTTGAATTGTGTCTTTGAATTGGGTCCTGCAGCCCTGTCCACACCTGAACAATTGCTGCTATGGTGCTGCTTTCCTGTACATGGTGAAGCAGCAGCTGCAAAACATCAAGGAACACGACTCCTGCATTGATGTGCTCTCGTAGCTAGAGCAAGTGAACTTGGGTCTTCTGTGACCTGTTAGGGCTAATGGGACAGTTGTACAGATTTCCCTTCCCTGATGTTGTAACGTGGAGAACTCAGGCTCTTCTGCTTTGCACTGTGCATTTGCTAGATTTCAATGAACAGGACTTGCTGAGGAAAGGCACATTTCCCCTTCTATCCCCTTGGAAGAAAACTCTTTAACAGTCAGACAAGTGCTTAGGACTCTCCTGAGTCAGGACAGTATGACATCGTACTTTTAACTTATTAACTGTATTCTAACATAAGATTTTTGAACACTGTTAATTATCCTTTTTAAAGCAGGCATTTATCTTTAATTGATGATGATTAAAACTGTTTCTATTTCTCAGGGCTCGGTTCTACCCTCCTACATATCCAGTATATACCTAAGGGTGTATTTTAGTGTACAAAAAATTTAGTCCTTTAAAGAAATGTCACTTCATTTTAAGTGCATATTGTATTATTGGAGTTTTTTGTTATTAAATCTTTGTTCTTTTCCAGAAGCTATTATATATATATAACACGGGACTAATTAAAAAGATGTTCATAACTTAAATAACTTAATGTTCATAACTTAACTTAAAAAATATGTTATAACTTAAGGCTGTAATATAGATGTAACATAACTTAAAGATATAACACAGAGTTACATCTCACAAACTTATAGAAAGTAATAAAAGATACTTAGCTCTGTCAAGAAAGAGTTGCTATGTACTTTATCCTAGAGATTCCACACTCCAGGAAAACTGGAGACCCCTGAAATATTTCACCAACAGTAAATAAAACCTAACTGCTTTAGAGAAAGCACCAGCATGGCATTTGCAAGATACCATCTGAAAGGATTAGTGAATTTATATTTGAGTTCCTCTCTGATGACAGTTAAGATTATTGTTACTATAGCAATGAATGAATGAACACAATGTCACATATAATCCTGTATTTTTAAAATACGGTGGCTAATATAAGGCACTTAATTACAGGTACCAGGAACCTCATTTTCCATTTTGAGACCAAGTTTAAATTATTATCATTATTATGTCTCATTCAAGGAGCAATAATTTTAGTGGTATTGCTGCTGCTTTATTATCATTATTTCAGGCTAGGTTCTCAAAACCCTCTTTCTGTAAAGATGTTATTGGCCTTATTTTTGAAAAATATTGCATTAGCTGCCTACGGCAGGGATTTAGAAAATACTCCCAAGGAGCTAAATTCTAAAATGGAATACAATATGATCAACTGCAGTGTAAAATATCTAACTTTTATTTATTTTTTTAGTGTATGTGTTTCTCTGTTACCATGTTATTTTTGGCCTTGAATAATGGACTTCTACTTTCTGAAGTTGTATATGTATGTATTACAACTACTTTTAACTATGGATATTTTTAACAGATGGAATCTTCTTCAAGTTCTATGAATGAGAACAAATGGCAAGATATATCAGAGGAGATTAAGCAGATTTTTAAGACTGCTGTGAAATTGCTGTATGAGAAAGGAAAAATGAAACACAGCCAAGCAAAGAGATACCTTTCCTCTGGTAAAGTTCACATTAACAATTTCTATGTATTCAATTGTTTTCTTCACTGTCAACCTTTCCACAAACATGAAAATACATTTCTGTTGGCGTTTCCCATATAATTAAAGGGGAAAAAAAAGGTTTGTTGTGCTTGCTTGAGATTAAAACCCATCCAAAAGCACCCAGAAAATTCTGTGTTTGTTTTTCTGGTTTTTACAGAGAACAAATGCAATTGAGTCTGCCTGTTAGGGGTAGGGCATGTTCTTGAACTGTTTATAAAGAAAAGTTGACAGAGACTCTTGTGTTCTCTTTTCATCCCCAGCTATTGAAGATGAACTTGATTTTGCTTTGGGTAAACAAACTCCAGCTTTCCTAAAGAAGTGTGTTTGCTACATCCGGAAAATTGCCAACATTGAGCGGTTTGTTAAAATTCCGGAGATGGGAAAATACATGGATGTGGTACATAAAGCTGGGAAGTTCCTACGAGATCCTGAAGCCCATGAGAAACTGATCAAGCTCAGGGATGAATTCATTCCTACCATAGTCGCATCGTCCAATCTGAGAGTGTACACATCCGTCACCCACTGTGACATGAAACTGGGTTACTCCCAAGAAGTGGAGAGCCATTACATTGAGGGACTTGGTAAACAGTTCTATGAAGACATGATTGATATTATCCAAGCTACAGTGCAGCAGAATTTTGACACAGAGACAGACATGCTGTACGATGAAGTTCTTCAACACTCATCGCTATGTAAAACATACTCCACTTTTTATGAATATAGATGTGAGGCATTAAACATAGTTCACAAATATGTTCTACCTAGAAAAATAGGACACATTAACCCTCTTATCATATATGGAGGACCATGCACAGGGAAGACTCTTTTGTTAGCTGAAGCAGCGAAGAAGGTAAGTAAGTACCATACATATTAATGTCACATTGAGAGCATTACTGTGTGTAAAGGCCAACTTAGTTTAATTCTTTCTTTTCTCAACAGATCTATCAGCCCTCGATATATAAAATAAAAATAATAACATGTATATTCAGCATATTATTGTAAACATATGCAGAAAAATATTACCTTTCAGTAGTAACATAGCTGTATTGTGTGCTTAGCCAAAACAAATATAGTTTATCAAAGCTCTTAGAAGTCTAATAGGAATCAATATATTTTGAGTTAACAATGTATATTTTAGAATTATCTCTTTCTTTCTTGTTCCTCTGAGGCCCTATGGATGCATAACCATCTAAGCATCTTATTCTGGTTTTAGCCTTAAACACAAATGCAGTATGTCTTTCCAAGTCATGATATCTCACGTTCTCATTAGAAATCGTTCCAGAATTATTCTAATACACTGGCTAGAAATCTATATGTACTAAGCTGCAAAAATACCCACACTTACTTATCTGGCATATGCTGTTTAAGTCATTGAGCTGAGTACTACAGGGAAATTGATGAAACACTGTGCAAAGCAGGACAAGATGCAGAAAAAAGACCAAGCTGGCATCACGAGACCCAGTTCTCCACATGGCAGTCGCAACTTAGGGTCCCTGTCAGGGTGGTCAGAGAATTTAGCATAGTGAGCTGAGAAATGGCCACTATCAGCCAGAAAGAAATGAAGAAGGGAAGAATACTGTTTAAAATCCCTGTATCTACTTCTGTGGAGTCACATTAGCTGCGTATATGAAATTGGGATTTGCAACTCAAGATCTCGTTTCATATCTAAGTACATAAGTCACCCTAGAGACTGGTTCTGCTTTTCTTTTAAAATATTGTAATAATATAAAGTGAGGTGAAGAGATGTAGAACTGAGTGTGTTAGCCTGCACAGATTTAAAGAAGTAACATTCCTCACTGGCTCAGAGTGCTCTAACCAAAAAAACTTCAAGAGATAGATGCATTGTCCTGTTTGTGGCAATGTTGTAGAGTAAAAGTCACAGGTACATCAAGGCAAAGCATAGTTCTATTGGCCAGGGATTAAAGTAACCAGCTAGTTAAGGGCAATCTGTACTCTGATCCGTGTCCTCTAGAGACATGTCTTTATACTCAGTCAGAAACAATGCTAAACAGTTCTAGATGGTATACTGGTATCACGACACAAGAGTGACATTGTGTAGTGTCTAAGGAAGATTATTTGTAAGAGACTCTAGCTTCTTACTTTCAGAGGTGAGACTCAAATTTTGCAAAGAGTATACTGGGAGTTATGGAGTACATTCTAGTCACGTCCCCTTTGATGTAAGCCTTTTTGTGCTAAACAAAGATGATATATGATTTGAATTTCCTTCAGCGTGCCCACTTTGAACTCTGCCAATGAAAGCATTTCTATTCAATATTTTAAAATGTTTATTCATATATAGACTATTACCCCTTTTAAACTTTGTTACTGTACTTCATTGAGATACAAACTAAATTATGCTCTATATTCTAGGCCTATTCCTGGTTGCAAGAAGAGATGGGACCAGATTCTGACCCTGTGGTAGTTATAAGATTTTTGGGATCCACTGAAACAAGTACAGATCTGAAGAATATACTTCAAAGCATTTGTGAACAACTAGCAGTCAACTATCGTTGCCTCGTACAAAGTTACCCAAAAAAGATTCATGACCTTCGAGACTTGTTCATAAATCTCTTGAATGAGTCTTCATTTCACAGGCCACTGGTGATTATATTTGATGCTTTAGAACAGCTAACAGATAGTGATGATGGTAGGAAGCTCTGGTGGCTTCCCATTCACCTTCCACGTTCAGTACGGATAATTTTGTCAACACTGCCAAACAAGCATGGGATCCTGCAAAAACTGAGGTGCCTTATTCATGAGGAAAGCAACTATATTGAATTGACTGCAAGGGACAGAAAGATGTGTAGTCAAGTACTGAAACATCAGCTGCTGCGAGTTAAAAGGAAAGTTACATCAGGGCAACAAATCTATGTCAATGAGGCATTCTCCAAGTGCACTCTGCCTATGTTTGTGAATTTAACCTTCAGAGAGGTCAGGCACTGGAGATCTCATAAGGATGTGGATGAATCCTCCCTCTGTGTTACTGTCCATGAAAGCATAGAGCAGTTATTTTGGTCACTAGAAAACAAGTGTGGGTCAAGACTATTGTCAAGAGCACTTGGCTACATCACTATGTCCAAATCTGGCCTGAGTGAAATGGAACTGGAGGATATTTTAGCCCTTGACAACAGTGTTATGTATGAACTGAATGAGAGAGTCAGAGAGAGTAACCCATTGAGAATTCCATATATATACATTGCAAGACTTAAGGAGGGCTTACAAGGGTATTTAATAGAGCGACAGGTGAAAAATGTAACGCTGCTTCTTTGGGCAAATAGGCACTTGCAACTTATTGCCCAGAAATTGTACCTGCACAATGAAGATGACTTGCGTGAAATGCACACAGTCATGGCAGAGTATTTCCTTGGTGTTTGGTCAGGTGGAAGAAGAAAACCTTTTTACAGCAATGACCAATATCTCAGTGGTTGTCCTGACCATGATAGTAGAGGCCTGAACGAGGATGAAAAGCACTGCATGGATCAGGCTGCTTTTGACAGGCAGGCACCAGATCAGCCATGGGTCTTTCAGTGTAACCCATTGGAACCTGATATCTTTTTTATTAATCACAGAAAAATGACAGAGCTTATTCATCACTTAACAAGATGTGGAAGAACTGATGATCTTCTGTACGGAGTCATCATGAACTTCAGCTGGCTGTACACCATGATTAGAATAGGGCAGTTCGATAAAGCACTTTCTGACATAGAACTGGCTTACACTTACTCTCAAGAAAAGGAGCTGAAATTTCTGGCCAGTACCCTCCGCAGTATAAAGTTCAAAGTAGTAAAATACCCAGGTTCACTCTCTGCTGAATTGCAGCAGAGACTTCTCCCAGTGGTAAGTTCATTGCCCAAACTCAGACATCTCCTCCTAGAATGTGACAAGGATGGACCCAAGTACTGCTCTATCGTCCCTTTGCATTCCTCCATGGATGTGACTTACAGCCCCGAGCGCCTGCCACTGTCCTCCAGCTGCATGCATGTCACTGAGA
This sequence comes from Polioptila caerulea, assembly GCA_013397295.1. Classification (NCBI taxonomy): domain Eukaryota; kingdom Metazoa; phylum Chordata; class Aves; order Passeriformes; family Certhiidae; genus Polioptila; species Polioptila caerulea. Next base: position 246,745 of record VYXF01006039.1, on the reverse strand, counting down.
TTTTGCCTACATTTAATCCCAGCACAATTATTGCTGCTTTAGAAAATGGCTCCATTAGCACTTGGGATGTAGAAACACGCCAGTTACTAAGGCAAATCACAACAGCTCCATCTGTTATCTTAGGGATGAAGCTTACTAATGATGAAAAGTATCTTGTAGTAGCTACAACAAACAACACTCTTTTGATATATGATAACGTAAATTCCTGTCTTCTGTCTGAGGTGGAAATTAAGGGGTCAAAACACTGTGGAATTGCAGGGGACTCCAGTTTTATAAATGGATTTACATTATCAGTCAACCATGCGCTTGCTTGGCTGGAGGCCAGTAAAGATGTTACTGTAATAGATCTGCTTTATGGGTGGCCTCTCTATCACTTCCACTGCTGGTACGAGGTGACCTGTGTGCAGTGTTCTCCAGATGGAGTTTACGCATTCTGCGGGCAGTATTTGAACACCACGACCATTTTCCACTTGGGCAGTGGAGAGAAGATAACCACCGTGACCTCTGAATTTTCTAGTGGATTTGTGAAATTCCTTCTCATTTTGGACACAGCCCAAGAAATGGTGATGGTGGACAGTGAGGGTAGCCTCTCTGTTTGGAATACAGAGGAAATTGCAAAACCCCAGCTGACAGATGACTTTGACTGCAGAAGAGAAGACAGCGAAGTTGTCAGCATAGAGCTTTCTGAAGACCAAAGTGCAATTTTAATTTGTAAGGCTCTCAGCATTGAACTTCTTGACACTAGTGTGTGGAAGGTGGCTGAAAAGTTTAGAGCTAAACACAATGAGCGCTTTATATCTGCCGTGTTGTCCAAAAGTGGCAACTGTATAATTGCTTCAATGGAAAATACCTCAGCCATTTTTGTTTGGAGAAGAGATACTGGACAGTGTATGGCAAGCTTACAGGAAATCTCAGGAACTATAGTCAGGCTAATTAAATCAAATCATCATAACATGCTGCTATCCTTATCCACCAGTGGTGTCCTTTCTATCTGGGATATAGACATCATAACTGCTATGTCCAATATTGACAAATCTGGCAAACCCATCCAAAGACTGGTGTTGCCAGCCAGAGGTGAATTAATATACACATTGGATGGATCAGATTCTGTCCATAAGTGGAACTTCAGCACTGGATTTATTGAAGCTGTGTTCAAGCATGAAGGTATTGTTGAAAACTGTGTGCTGACCTCTTCTGGAGAGATAATGGTTACGTCAGATGATAAATGCAGCCAGTATGTATGGCACACGGTTAGCGGTGAAAATATCTTTCGCATTAATGGACAAAAAATCTCAGAGCTAATGATTACTCATAATGATCAGTTTGTAGTCTCCCTCTGTGAGCAAAATGCATCCAGAGTTTGGCGACTGGCTACAGGACATAGGGTTTGCAATATTTTAGTTGCCTTACAGAATGCATTTATAACAACTGCAAATACATTTGTAGTTGGAATGGCAAAGAACAAAGTGTTGGCAGTTAGTCTCTGGACAGGCAGTATAACAAAGAAGTTTTGCTGTGATGACGGTGCAAGCATTGTGGATATTAAATTGATACCAGACTGCCCAGATATTATAGTATTTATAACATCTACTGAAACTGTGAATATCTGGAGCCTAACAGAGGAAGTCATCTGCAGACGTGTACAATTGCCCACCAATTTCTTAAAAAAATTGGAAGACTTTGAAATATCTCCAAATGGGAAGCTAGGAATTATAACCCGTGGTGATGAGAACATTAATGTTCTTGATTTATACAGCGGAAAACTTCGTGTGGTTCACGCTCCGGGTGTCATCTGGCGGCAGAGGCTGTCTCGTGATGGCCGCTACCTGGTGTACATTTGTTGTCGTGGGGAAGAAGATGATGACAATGGTGCAGTCTCTAGTTTAATTGTAATGAGGCTAGCAGATGGCAAAAACATCGGTGCCTGTTCTCTTTATAAAACTCCCACTTTTCTTGCACTCTCACAGAGACATTTAAACATTATTATTGGATTTGATGATGGAAGTATAGGTACTTACACTGTAGTGGATCGAGTTGATGCTGCACTGAAAATCAAAATTGCTACTTCAAACAGCCGTCAGATTTTCAACAACACAACACAAGTGATTAGGCCAAAGTGTCACAATTATAGTTTCAAAGTGACTGCAGACTGCATTTGGAGGGAATCAACGGAAGTATTTGCAAGGGATAGCCCCATTACAGTTACAGAGGCTGAGGTGAGTGAAGCGACACCAACCAAAAGGCACAGCTACTGCTATGAGAAAGTGTGCTCAGCCATAGATTGCAGAGGACACAGTTTTGCATCTGATAACTGAGTAACCATCTGGATGAGCTTATCTGAATAGTACACTTGCTTAGGTATGTTTTCTGAATTCATGTAAAAATCAGTGCGTTTCTTGGAAGACAGATTGAAACAGCAGAGGGCAGACCAGCTGTTTTTTCCTGTCTTACATTTCTGTAAACATAAAAGCAAACATACACCAAATGGGCTGCAGGGTTTTTTTTAATTTCGGAATACAAGGTTTAGTCCAGAATTTCACCAGGGCCTTGATTAAAAATTTCTAGCAATACTATCAAAATTGTTATGCTATTACAGAAGTTAGGTGAATGTGTCTGTGGTTGACAGACTGTTTTAACTGGAACTAAAGTTCTAAGTGATTGGTGAGAAGTCAGACCACTATTTTATATTCTAAGTCATCTAGATGGGTCTATAGCTAACACTCAACTTTATACCCACTTGCAAAAATGTGTTTTTCTGCTTGATGGTGCAATGACAAGATGTCACCTGCCAACCTGGAACACTTGATACATTCCATCATCATTTTAAAAATACCAACTTTTACTTTTCTTTTTAATTGGGATTAATCTTTGGGCTGAAAGGAGTAGGTGCCAGTCAGCTGCTAATATGTCAGCATGTGAGGCAACAAGTATTTGTTCACCTTAATGAACAGAATGAAAGCTTTTTTAAAAAATTGCATGCAGGGATTTCAGGTTTCTGTATTGTGATAAAAATTATAAGTTCTAAAGGAAGTATAGGGATTAGGGTTTTATTTTTGGTTTGGGGAAATGTTTCGTCTTCATAGTGTGTATTAGTACAGGTTGTAATGAAAATTTTTCAAAGAGAAGGGGTGTTACTGATGGACACTTAAAGACATTAATTTCTTTATGCTAAAAGGTTGCTGTCCATTTTGTTGTAAGAAAGTCTAAAGTATCTCTCTCCTATGTCTCCAAAGTAATCCTAGTATTTTTCAGACATGCCATGTATTAGACCTTATAACATTTGTCTTAGTATTGTTTCTGTTATTTCCCATGATAAATACAGATCAAATGACCAAACACTCTGGGACTGTTTGTGTATCTGCTGAAATATTCCACTAAATGTAAAGGCTGTCCAGAGGTCCTTTCCTAGTCCAGTTTGTAATGTGTTTTTCTTATTTACACATGCATACAGGCTTCACTTTCTGCTTTAGAAACTGTTTGGAGCCTTTTGTACAGTTTTACCAGTTTCAAGGCAGAAATTGTGAAGTAATGACAAATGCTGTAAAAAACATTTATGTTTTCCTAAGTAAAAGTATCTACTGGACAACATCTGAAAGGATAAGAAAATTTCCCCCTACTTACTTATCTTAAATGGCACACCCATGGAAATATTTCCAAATTATTTAAACAGAAAAATTTTATTTTTAAAATCAGAATTCCATGCCACAAATTTCCAAGAAATGAATGCTAAGCTAGAACTTAATGTAGTGTGTGAATGTTCAATGTACAAGCCAATATAGTATATTAAGTGACTTGAATGATTTTTCCTAACTGGTTTGCAATTAATAGATCATATTGAATGTTTTTATGTAAACTTTGTATTGTTGGGAAAACCTACCCAATCAGAGATTTATATTTTCATAAATGTCGAATTTAGTTAAATTTTGTTACAGAGTTGTTAAATTAGAAATCTATTGCAGTCTTCAAACAAATATACAGTCTTGTGTATGCATTGTTTGTACTAATAAACTGTGGAAGCAGACTTGTGTGTGTCCCTTAATTTCATGGAAATTCCACTCTGGCAGAGAGACATGGCTTTCACAGCTTCCTTTGGCTGTGAATAATTTTTAAGGACAGTATTGATAAGGAAAAATCCCAGTATTTTTCCCATTGCAGTTAACTAAATCAAGCATTCAAAATACAATGAGATTTGGGAAAAAAAAAAAAAAAC